>JAVSCE010006823.1:0-79086 GCA_032199065.1 Smutsia gigantea | reverse complement strand
GCAGTATAGGAGGTTTCCCCTTTCTCCACATCCTTACCAGCAATTGTTATTGTTTGTGTTTTGGATGTTGGCCATCCTTACTGGTGTGAGGTGATATACCATTGTGGTTTTAATTTGCATTTCTCTGATGATTAGCTATGTGGAACATCTTTTCATGTGCCTGATGGCCATCTGAATTTCTTCTTTGGAGAAGTGTCTGTTCAGATCCTCACCCATTTTTTAATTGGATTATTTGCTTTTTGTTTCTTAAAGTGCATGAGCTCTTTATATATTTTGGATGTCAACCCCTTATCGGATATGTCATTCATGAATACATTCTCCCATACTTTAGGATGTCTTTTTGTTCTACTGATGGTGTCCTTTGCTACACAGATTTTCAGCTTGATGTAGTCCCACTTGTTTATTTTTGCTTTTGTTTCCCTTGCCCGGGGAGATATTTTCATGAAGAAGCTGCGAATGTTTATGTCCAAGAGATTTTTGCCTATGTTTTTTTCTAATAGTTTTATGGTTTTATGACTTATATTCAGGTATTTTGACCCATTTCGAGTTTACTGTTGTTTATAGATTACTGGACAGTAATCCACTTTCATTCTCTTACATGTAGCTATCCAGTTTTGCCAACAACAGCTGTTGAAGAGGCTTTCATTTCCTCATTGTATATCTATGTCTCCTTTATCATATATTAATTGACCATATATGTTTGAGTTTATATCTGGACTCTCTATTCGGTTCCACTGGTCTGTGGGTCTATTCTTGTGCCAGTGCCAAATTGTCTTGATTACTTTGGCTTTGTAGTAGAGCTTGAAGTCAGGGAGCATAATTCCCCCACCTTTATTATTCCTTCTCAGGATTGCTTTGGCTATTCGGGGTCTTTTGTGGTTTCATATGAATTTTAGAACTATTTGTTCCAGTTTGTTGAAGAATGCTGTTGGTATTTTGATAGGGATTGCATTGAATCTGTGGGTTGCTTTAGGTAGTATAGCCATTTTTACAATATTTATTCTTCCTAGCCAAGAGCATGGGATGAATTTCCATTTGTTAGTGTCCTCTTTAATTTCTCTTAGGAGTGTCTTGTAGTTTTCAGGGTATAGGTCTTTCACTTCCTTGGTTAGGTTTATTCCTAGGTATTTTATCATTTTTGATGCAATTGTGAATGGAATTGTTTTCCTGGTTTCTCTTTCTCTTAGCTCACTGTTAGTGTATGGGAAAGCAACAGATTTCTGTGTATTAATTTTTTTATTAAGGTATTATTGATATACACTCTTGTGAAGGTTTCACATGAAAAAACAATGTAGTTACTACATTTACCCATACTATAAGTCCCCACTCATAACCCAATTCAGTCACTGTCCATCAGTGTAGTAAGATGACACAGATTCACTGTTTGCCTTCTCTGTGTTACACTGTTTTCCCCGTGATACCCCACACCACATGTACTAAACATAATACCCCACAATCCTCTTCTCCCACTCTCCCCACCTGCCCTCCCACACCCCTCCCCTTTGGTAACCACTAGTTCCTTCTTGGAGTCTCTGAGTCTGCTACTATTTTGTTCCTTCAGTTTTGTTTCGTTGTTATACTTCACAAATGAGGGAAATCATTTGGCACTTTCTTTCTCTGCCTGGCTTATTTCACTGAGCATAATGTCCTCCAGCTCCATTCATGTTGTTGCAAATGGCAGGATTTGTTTCCTTCTTATGGCTGAATAGTATTCCATTGTGTATATGTACCACATCTTCTTTATCCACTCATCTACTGATGGACACTTAGGTTGCTTCCATATCTTTGCTATTGTAAAAAGTGCTGCAATAAACATAGGAGTGCATATGTCCTTTTGAATCTGACAAGTTGTATTCTTTGGTTAAATTCCAAGGAGTGGGATTCCCAGGTCAAATGGTATTTGAATTTTTAGTTTTTTAAGAAACCTCCATATTGCTTTCCACAATGGTTGAACTAGCTTAAATTCCCACCAGCAGTGTAGGAGGGTTTCCCTTTCTCTGCCTCCTCGCCAGCATTTTGTTGTTCTTAGTCTTTTGTATGGTGGCCATCCTTACTGGTGTGAGGTGATGTCTCATTGTGATTTACATTTGCATTTCCCTGATGATTAGTGATATCGAGCATCTTTTCATGTGTCAGTTGGCCATCTGAATTTCTTCTTTGGAGAACTGCCTCTTCATATCCTCTGCCCATTTTTTAATCAGGTTATTTGCTTTTTGGGTGTAGAGGTATGTAAGTTCTTCATATATTTTGGATGTTAACCCCTTGTTGGATATGTCATTTACAAATATATTCTCCCATACTGTAGGATGCCTTTTTGTTCTGTTGATGGTGTGCATTGCTGTACAGAAACTTTTTAGTTTGATGTAGTCCCATGAGTTCATTTTTGCTTTTGTTTCCCTTGCTCGAAGAGATGCGTTCAAGAAGTCACTCATGCTTATATTCAGGAGATTTTTGCCTATGTTGTCTTCTAAGAGTTTTATGGTTTCATGACTCCTTGATAAATTTCGAGTTTACTTTTGTGCATGGGGTTAAACAGTAATACAGTTTCATTCTCGTCATGTATATGTCCAGTTTTGCCAACACCAGCTGTTGAAGAGGCTGTCATTTCCCCATTGTATATCCATGGCTCCTTTACCATATATTAATTTACCATATATGGTTGAGGGTTTATATCAGAGCTCTCTAGTCTGTTCCATTGGTATATGGGTCTGTTCTGGTGCTAGTACCAAATTGTTTTGAGTACTGTGGCTTTGTAGTAAAGCTTGAAGTTGGAGAGCATAATCCCCCCATGTTTATTCTTCCTTCACAAGATTGCTTTGGCTATTCGGTGTCCTTTGTGGTTCCATATGAATATTAGAATGATTTTCTCTAGTTCGTTGAAAAATACTGGTGGTATTCTGATAGGAATTTCATTGAATCTGTAGATTGCTTTAGGCAGGATGCCCATTTGGACAATATTAATTCTTCCTATCCATAAGCATGGGATGTGTTTCCATTTATTGGTATCTTCTTTAATTTCTCCCATGAGTGTCTTGTAGTTTTCAGAGTATAAGTCTTTCATTTCCTTGGTTAGGTTTATTCTTTGGTATTTTATTCTTTTTGATGCAACTTTGAATGGTGTTGTTTTCCTGATTTCTCTCTCTGCTAGGTCATCATTAGTGTATAGGAATGCCACGGATTTCGGTGTATTAATTTTGTGTCCCGCAACTTTGCTGAATTCAGATATTAGATCTAGTAGTTTTGGAGTAGATACTTTAGAGTTGTTTGTGTACAGTATCATGTCATCTGCAAACAGGGACAATTTAACTTCTTCCCTGCCAATCTGGATGCCTTTTATTTCTTTGTGTTGTCTGATTGTCCTGGCTAGGACCTCCAGTACTATGTTGAATAGAAGTGGGAAGAGTGGGCATCCTTGTCTTGTTCCCGATCATAAAGGAAAAGCTTTCAGCTTCTCGTTGTTAAGTATAACGTTGGCTGTGGGTTTGTCATATATGGCCTTTATTATGTTGAGGTACTTGCCCTCTATACCCATTTTGTTGAGAGTTTTTATCATGAATGGATGTTGAATTTTGTCAAATGCTTTTTCAGCATCTATGGGGATGATCATGTGGTTTTTGTCCTTCTTTCTGTTGATGTGGTGGATGATGTTAGTGGATTTTCGAATGTTGAACCATCCTTGATCCCTGGAATAAATCCTACCTGATCATGATGGATGATCCTTTTGATGTATTTTTGAATTCGGTTTGCTAATATTTTGTTGAGTATTTTTGCATCTATATTCATCAGGGATATTGGTCTGTAGTTTTCTTTTTTTGTGGTGTCTTTGCCCACTTTTGGTATCAGAATGATGCTAGCCTCATTAATGTGTTTGGACGTGTTCCCTCTTCTTCTAGTCCTTGGAAAACTTTAAGGAGGATGGGTGTTAGGTCTTCACTAAATGTTTGATAAAATTCAGCGTTAAAGCCATCTGGTCCAGGAATTTTGTTCTTAGGTAAGTTTTTGATTACCAGTTCAATTTTATTGCTGGTAATTGGTTTCTTAGATTTTCTGTTTCTTCTGGGTCAGCCTTGGAAGGTTCAATTTTTCTAGAAAGTTGTCCATTTCTTCTACATTATCCAGTTTGTTAGCATATAATTTTTCATAGTATTCTCTAATAGTTCTTTGTATTTCTGTGCTGTCCGTAGTGATTTTTCCTTTCTCATTTCTGATTCTGTTTATGTGAGTAGACTCTCTTTTCTTCTTTTCTTCTTGATATATCTATTTTGTTTATTTTCTCGAAGAACCAGCTCTTGCTTTTGTTGATCCTTTCTATTGTTTTATTCTTCTCAATTTTATTTATTTCTGCTCTAATCTTTATTATGTCCGTCCTTCTACTGACGTTGGGTCTCATTTGTTCTTCTTCTTCTAGTTTCCTTAATTGTGAATTTAGACTGCTCATATGGGATTGTTCTTATTTCCTGAAGTAGGCCTGTATTGCAGTATACTTTCCTCTTAGCATGGCCTTCGCTGCATCCCACAAATTTTGTGGTGTTGAATTATTGTTGTCATTTGTCTCCATATATTGCTTGATCTCTGTTTTTATTTGGGCATTGATCCATTGATTAGGTAGGAGCATGTTATTAAGCCTCCATGTGTTTGTGGGATTTTTCATTTTCTTTGCATAATTCATTTCTAGTTTCATTCCTTTGTGGTCTGAGAAACTGGTTGGTACAATTTTAATCTTTTTGAAATTACCAAGGCTCATTTTGTGGCCTAGTGTATAATCTATTTTTGAAAATGTTCCATGTGCACTTGAGAAGAATGTGTATTCTGCTGCTTTTGGGTGTAGAGTTCTGTAGATGTCTGTTAGGTCCATCTGTTCTTATGTGTTGTTCAGTGCCTCTGTCTCCTTACTTATTTTCTGTCTGGTTGATCTGTCCTTCAGAGTGAGTGGTGTGTTGAAGTCTCCTAGAATGAATGCATTGCATTCTATTTCCCCCTTTAATTCTGTTAGTATTTGTTTCACATATGAAGGAGCTCCTGTGTTGGGTGCATAGATATTTACAATGGTTATTTGTTCTTGCTGGATTGACCCTTTTATCATTATGTAATGTCCTTTTTTGTCTCTTGTGACTTTCTTTGTTTGAAGTCTATTTTGTCTGATATAAGTACTGCAACTCCTGCTTTTTTCTCCCTATTAGTTGCATGAAATGTCTTTCTCCATCCCTTCACTTTTAGTCTGTGTATGTCTTTGAGTTTAAAGTGAGTCTCTTGAAGGCAGCATATAGATGGGTCTTGTTTTTATATCCATTCAGTGGCTCTCTGTCTTGTGATTGGTGCATTCAGTCCATTTACATTTAGGCTGATTATCGATACATATGTACTTATTGACATTGCAGGCTTCAGATTCAGTTTACCAATGGTTCAAGGTTAACTTCCTTACTATCTAAGAGTCTAATGTAATTCACTTAATATGCTATTACAAACACAATCTAAAGGTTCGTTTTCTGTTTTGTTTTTTCCTCCTCCTTTTTCTTCCTCCTCCATTCTTTATATATTAGGTATCATATTCTGTATTATTTGTCTATCCCTTGATTTACTTTGGGGATAGTTAATTTAATTTTGCATTTTCTTAGTAATTGGCTGTTCTACTTTCTTTACTGTGGTTTTATTACCTCTGGTGACAGCTACTAAACCATAGGAACACTTTCATCTGTACCAGTCCCTCCAAATACACTGTAGAGATGGTTTGTGGGAGGTAAATTCTCTCAGCTTTTGCTTATCTGGGAATTGTTTAATCCCTCCTTCAAATTTAAATGATAATCTTGCTGGATAAAGTAATCTTGTTTCAAGGCCCTTCTGCTTCATTGCATTAAATACATCATGCCACTCCCTTCTGGCCTGTAGGGTTTCTATTGAGAAGTCTGATGATAGGCTGATGGGCTTTCCTTTGTATGTGATCTTATTTCTCTCTCTGGCTGCTTTTAATAGTCTGTCCTTATCCTTGATCTTTGCCATTTTAATTACTATATGTCTTGATGTTGTCTTCCTTGGGTCCCTTGTGTTGGGAGATCTGTGCCCCTCCATGGCCTGAGAGAGTACCTCCTTCCCCAGATTGGGGAACTTTTCAGCAATCACCTCCTCAAAGACACTTTCTATCCCTTTTTCTCTCTTTTCTTCTTCTGGTTCCCCTATAATGCGGATATTGTTCTGTTTGGATTGCTCAAATGGTTCTCTCAATATTCTTTCATTCCTAGAGATCCTTTGTTCTCTCTGTGCCTCAGCTTCTTTGTACTCCTCTTCTCCTCCACCATATCAAATCTGCTTTAAATACCATCCACTGTGCTCTTCAATAATTGGATCTCTGACCGTAATTCATTCCTGAGTTCTTGAATATCTTTCCATACCTCCATGAGCATGTTACTGATTTTTATTTTGAACTCCCTTTCAGAGAGAGTCATGAGGTTAATGTCATTTAAATCTTTCTCAGGAGTTGTATTAATAATTTTACCCTGGACCAGGTTCCTTTGGCATTTCATATTTGTGTATGGTGCCCTCTAGTGCCCAGAAGCTCTATGCCCTGGAGCTGCTCAGCCCCTGAAGCAGTGTCGGGGATTGCAGGGGAGTGGTATTGGTGCCTAGGGGGAGGAAAAAGCTGTTTCCTGCTTCCCTGCTGCTATGCTTGTCTCCACTGCCTGAACCAGTGGGCCGAGCACACAGGTATAAGCCTCTGTGCTTTGAGTTTTTAGTTGCTGTAGACATACCTTCCCTCTAGCTGGCCTAACGTCAGGGTAGGGTTTCCCAGTTTTCAAGCCAGGTGGGGCTGGCCAGGAGAAAGGCGCAGTAGTCTGCCTGTCACAGAAGGGGTTCTTGGAGTTGTGTATGCAGCCAGGGATCTGGAGCACCTGAAGATCGTGAAAGCTCCCAATCTGCTTGGCAGAGTGCACCAGGACAGTTTTGTCTACCTGTCCTTTCTCCTGAGCAGTAAGCTCTGGACAATCCTTGCCCCTTTAGCAGCCCTCTTGCTAAGGGCTTCTTTGTTAGGAAGTCTCTCAGACAGCCTACCTTTCTTTTGTCCCAGAGCAGCTGGATATGGATCCCTGCTTTCCACAAGCAGCTGGAATCTTAGTCTCTCTTGGAATTCTGCCTGTCTTAGCTTTCCAACCCCCTAATTACGAGAGCATCATGCAAGCACCATGAAATGTAGGTTTGTGCTCCCAGAGCATATGTCCGGAGTTAGGTATTCAGCAGTCCCAGATCTCCACTCCCTCCCTGCTCTGTTCCTCTTCCTCCTGTTGCTGATCTGGGGTGGGGGAAGGGCTTGGATCCTGCAGGACCACAGCTTTGGTATGTTACCCTTTTCTGTGAGGACTGCTCTTGTTTCCAGGTATATGCATTTTGGTGCAGTCCTCTTTCCTGTTGCTCTTTAAAGAGTATGTATTAGTTATATTTTCATATTATATGTGCTTCTAGGAGGAAGCCTCTGTCTCACCTCTCACACCGCCATCTTTAATCTCTGTGTATTAATTTTGTATCCTGCAACTTTGATGAATTCTTATATTCTAGTAGTTGTGGAGTGTAGTCTTTAGGGTTTTTTCTGTACAATATCATGCCATCTGCAAATAGTGACAGTGATTTCTTCTTTATCAAACTGGATGCCTTGTATTTCTTTGTTTTGTCTGATTGCTGTGGCTAGGACATCCAGTACTATTTTGAATAACAGTGGGGAGAGTGGGCATCCCTGTCTTGTTCCCAATCTTAGATGAAAAGCTTTCAGCTTCTCCTTGTTAAGTATGATGTTGACTGTGGGTTTGTCATATATGGCCTTTATTAAGTTGAGGTACTTAGCCCTATACCCATTTTGTTTAAGAGTTTTTATCATGAATTCATGTTGAATTTTATTGAATGCTTTTTCAGCATCTATGGAGATGATTATGTGGTTTTTGTTCTTCGTTTTGTTGATGTGGTGGGTGACATTGATGGATTTTTGAATGTTGTACCATCCTTGCATCCTGAGATGAATCCAACTTGATCATGGTATATGATCCCTTTGATGTATTTTTGAATTCGGTTTGCTAATATTTTGTTGAGTATTTTTGCATCTAAGTTCATCATGGATATTGGTCTGTAACTTTCTTTTTTGGTGTGGTCTTTGCCTGGTTTTGGTATTAGAGTGATGCTGGCTTCATAGAATGAGTGTGGATGTATTCCCTCCTCTTCTATTTTTTGGAAAACTTTAAGGAGAATGGGTATTATGTCTTCTCTATATGTCTGATAAAATTCAGCAGTGAATCCATCTGGCCCGGTGGTTTTGCTCTTGGGTAGTTTTGTGATTACAGATTCAATTTCATTGCTGGTAATTGGTCTGTTTAGATTTTCTATTTCTTCCTTGGTCAGTCTTAGAAGGTTGTATTTTTCTAAGTAGTTGTCCATTTGTTCTAGGTTTTCCAGCTTGTTAGCACATAGATTTTCATAGTATTCTCTAAAAATTCTTTGTATTTCTGTGGGGTCCATCATGATTTTTCCTTTCTTATTTCTGATTCTGTTTATGTGTGTAGATTCTCTTTTTCTCTTAATAAGTCTGGCTAAGGGTTTATCTATTTTGTTTTTTTTTCTCAAAGAACCAGCTCTTGGTTTCATTGATTTTTTTCTATTATTTTATTCTTCTCAATTTTATTTATTTCTTCTCTAATCTTTATTATGTCTCTTCTTCTGGTGACTTTGGGCCTCATTTGTTCTTCTTTTTCCACTTTCAATAATTGTGACTTTAGACTATTCATTTGGCATTCTTCTTCCTTCTTTAAATAGGCCTGGATTGCAGTATACATTCCTCTTAGAACTGCCTTTGCTGCGTCCCACAGAAGTTGGGGCTTTATGCTGTTGTTGTAATTTGTCTCCATGTATTCCTTGATCTCTATTTTAATTTGGTCGTTGATCCATTGATTATTTAGGAGCATGTTGTTAAGCCTCCATGTGTTTGTGAGCCTTTTTGGGTTTTTTTGTACAATTTACTTCTAGTTTTATACCTTTGTGGTCTGAGAAATTTGTTGGTAGAATTTCAATATTTCCGAATTTACTGAGGTTCTTTTTGTGGCCTAGTATGTGGTCTATTCTGGAAAATGTTCCATGTGCACTTGAGAAGAATATGTATCCTGCTGCTTTTGTGTGTAGAGTTCTGCAGATGTCTGTTAGGTCCATCTGTTCTAGTGTGTTGTTCAGTGCCTCTGTGTCTTTACTTATTCTCTGTCTGGTTGATCTGTCCTTTGGAGTGAGTGGTGTGTTGAAGTCTCCTAAAATGAATGCATTGCTTTCTATTTCCTCCTTTAATTCTGTTAGTATTTGTTTCACATATGTCGGTGCTCCTGTGTTGTGTGCATACATATTTATAATGGTTATATCCTCTTGTTGGACTGACCCCTTTATCATTATGTAATGTCCTTCTTTATCTCTTACTACTTTCTTTGTTTTGACATCTATTTTTCTAAGTACTGCAATGCCTGCTTTTTTGTCCCTGTTGATTGCATGAAATATCTTTTTCCATCCCTTCACTTTTAGTCTGTGTATATCTTTTTGTTTGAGGTGAGTTTCTTGTAAGCGCATATAGATGGGTCTTTCTTTTTTATCCATTCTATTACTCTGTGTCCTTTGATTGTTGCATTCAGTCCATTTACATTTACGGTGATTATCGATAGATATGTACTTATTGCCATTGCAGACTTTGGATTCATGGTTACCAAAGTTTTAAGGGTAGCTTCTTTACTATCTAACAATCTAACTTAACTCTCTTTTAAGCTATTATAAACACAGTCTGATGATTCTTATTTCTCTCCCTTCTTATTCTTCCTCCTCCATTCTTTGTATGTTAGGTGTTTTATTCTGTACTCTTTTGTGTTTCCTTTGACTGTTTTTGTGGATAGTTGATTTTATTTTTTGCCTTTAGTTGGTATTTGGATGGTCTGCTTTCTTCGCTGTGATTTTCTTTTCTCTGGTGACATCTATTTAGCCTTAGGAGTGCTTCCATCTAGAGAAGTCTCTTTAAAATATCCTCTAGAGGTGGTTTGTGAGAGGCAAATTCTCTCAACTTTTGCTCGTCTGGGAATTGTTTAATCCCTCACTCGAATTTAAATGATAATCGTGGTGGATACAGTATTCTTTGTTCAAAGCTTTGTGTTTCATTGCATTAAATATATCATGCCATTCTCTTCTGGCCTGTAAGGTTTCTGTTGGAAGTCTGGTGATAGCCTGATAGGTTTTCCTTTGTAGGTGATCTTTTTTCTCTCTCTGGTTGCCTTTAATCCTCTGTCCTTGTCTTTGATCTTTGCCATTTTAGTTATTATGTGTTTTGGTGTTGTCCTCCTTGGGTCCCTTGTGTTGGGAGATCTGTGGGCTTCCATGGTCTGAGAAACTATTTCCTTCCCCAGAGTTGGTAAGTTTTCGGCAGTTATTTCTTCAAAGACACTTTCTATCCCTTTTTCTCTCTCTTCTTCTTCTGGTACTCCTATAATGCGAATATTGTTCTGGTTGGATAGGTCACACAATTCTCTTAATATTCTTTCATTCCTAGAGATCCTTTTATCTTTCTCTGCCTCAGCCTCTCTGTATTCCTGTTCTCTGATTTCTATTTCATTAACAGTCTCTTGCACCTCGTCCAGTCTGCTCTTAAGCCTGTCAATCAATTGTTTTATTTCTGTAATTTTCCTCCTCACTTCATCCTTTGCTCTTGCATATTTCTCTGTAGGTCCATCAACATGGTTATGACTTTTATTTTGAATTCTTTTTCAGGAAGATTGTTTAAATCTACCCCACCAAGCCCTCTCTCAGGAGTTGTCTGAGTGATTTTTGGCTGGACCGGATTCTTCTGTCTTTTTATGATGATAGAAGTGTTCACAGGCAGGTGGCAGCTGGGAGAACAAAGTCCCTTCCTGCTTTTTGTTTGCTTTGCCCTTCTCTGCAGCCTGTGCCAGTTACCTGCACCCCAGGAGGCAGTCTCTGGGATAATCCCCTGAGCTACCATGGGCGGGTCTGCCCTCAGGCTCACCTAGAGCACTGTGGGGGGTTGCAGGACGCCGGGTGTGTTCTACTGCAAGGTCTGGCCTTTCGCGCCTTCTGGACATTGCTCCGGCTTCCGCAGCCTGTGCCAGTTACCCACACACTGGGAGGCAGTCTCTGGGATAATCCCCTGAGCTGCCGTGGGCAGGGCTGCCCTCAGGCTAGCCTAGAGCACTGCAGGGGCGTAGCTGCCATGCTGTGTGAGGTCTACTGCCAGGACAGGCCCCGTTGTGCCTTCTGGACCTTGCTCCAGCTTCTGCTGCCCATCTGGTTAGCTGTGTGCTGGGAGGAGACTCTGTGTGGTTGCCATGGGTGGGGCCACTCTCTGGCTGTTCTGAAGCTGTGGCGGGTCAGCTTGTCCATTTGCAGCACCAGCCAGGGGGAACGAATGGCAGGCTGCTTATCACCATGCAGGGGGGTCAGGGGGCCGCAAGTTCCTCAAGACTCCCAGCCCGCTGGGCTGAGTGTGCTGGGACAACTTAATTCAGCTGTTGGGCCCTTGTCACTTTAAGACTTTTAAAAAGCACCTGCTTTTCTTTTGTTCCGGGGGAGCCAGCTGTGGGGACCCACTCGCAGTCTCTGTCTCGGATCCTGCCCTTCTGTTTCTCTAATATCCAGTACACCATGTGATGTGTGTCTGTGCTCCTGGTGCAGATCACCAGGGCTGGTTATTTAGCAGTCCTGTGCTTCCACTCCATCCCCACTCTGATTCTTTTCCTCCTGCTGGTGAGCTGGGGTGGGGGCAGTGCTTGGGTCCCACCAGGTCACAGCTTTGTATCTTACCCCCTTCGTGAGGTGCTGAGTTCTTGCAGATGTAGATGTAGCCTGGCTGTTGTACTGTATCTTCTGGTATCTCTTTTAGAAATAGTTATGTTTATGGTATTTTCAAAAATATATACGGTTTTTGGAGGAGATTTCCACTGCCCTGCTTATGCTGCCATCTTGAGCTCCTCCTGATTTCAGTAATTTTTATAAAGTTTATCTACCCAAAACAATTAAGTACCAAATAATAAGGGTGTATAATAAAATGCTGTATCAAAAACAATACATAGGAAAATGTATGATCCATATGCACTCTCTCTGTTTCTCTTTTTGTCTCTCTGTCTCTTTTTGTGATTGTCTCTGTATCTCTCTCTCTCTCACACACACACACACGCATACACACACGTTGAACTACTATATCTTCTACATATGCCAATCAGCTAAAAAAATATTATCCAATTTTACTTTCTGTCATGTATGTGGCAAAAAATACAAGTCATTTTTTATTTTCAAAATATTAAATTGTATTCTGATGTTATTATTTTCTTTTCAAACTGCTCAAAGACCCACAATGAGTCTGCTATCCACCCATTTTTTCCCTAACTAAAAATGCTAGAGATGGTTTTGTAAGTTAGTGAGCCATACATGGCCAGGAAAATATGAACTAGGTAGCAAGGAATGGGGTTCTGGGGGAGGGAAATGGCATGAACAAGTCTGGAAAAGAAGAAAGCACATGGCCCATGGTGAGAAATTTAGAAGGGCCTTCTCAGCTAATGGGGGTGTTTTTAAACATAAGTTTGCCTTAGAAAGGTTAGATCTGAGTGAAGAGACATTGAATACCCAAATGGGGTATTAGATATCTTCTGGCCAAATCACACATCCTTCCCCATCCTTATTCAACCCAGGGGAATATCAATTTAGTTCAATAGGTTTCTGCAGTGAACTTTTCACTTCTTATATCACACTACTATTTTAGCTTGTAATAGATTTCTGTTTCCCTCCCAATCAAGTTCTTCCTTCATTTACTGATTTTTGAACAAATTTTATCTGTCCTTTCCCCCCAAATGCAAATAAACCTCTTACTTCAAAACACAAAAGAGGGGTGGAACCAGTTGTCACCCAGACCTCATCAGGGATGTCAGGTCCTTAAACATGCTTTTGGAAGGAACATGGAGCTACAGGATTTGGAGTTGTGACAGGAATGTAGTGTATTTTGTGCTTTTCCTCAGACGAACACCCAACATAGTTAGATGTGTCACATATAATCACCTTTGGACTAACAAGTCTACAGAACCAGGATCAAGAGAGTGGTGATGGGATTTTGGTGCCAACATTCAAAACATACAAGGTAATGTGCATTGTAAATCATGTCTTTACAGAAGACCATTTAAAGAAATTATATGTTTTACATCTTTAATTTGGACATGTGATTACACTACTGTGGGAAGCTGAATTATAGAATAATCAAACAATTCATATGAAACTAGTTATGGCATATACTGGAGAATTGGTAAATTTTGTCCATTAAGGAAAAAAGCTTTTGTGTCATGGTATTGATTACCCAGTTACTGGTATACATACCTCATCAAGAGTGGGATAAAACCCCAGAGTATCAAGGGCTAAAAACTTAATGAAGAAGGCATATATGGCATATCTCTGCTCATCATTCACAAAGATGCTAATTATGCACTAGCCATCTTATTTCTGGGACTGACAAAATGCAAAAGGGAAATAAAAACCTACAGAAACATAAGGGTAGGTGGTATTTTTAGAATACGGTAGGTTTTTATTCATTGGTACAATGTATTGCCATGAAATCTTCCCTAGAATAATTGTGAAAACAACCAGACATTATGTCCAAATTCTTGATATTATACTAAAGTCTGTAGACTTCCATATGTGAAGGTACTGTATAAAAACTGATAGCTAGAAAGAATTTTAATCTAGCCAATATGAGATTAAGAGAACATGGTGCTGAAAAATGAAATCGTACTATTGTCAGACAGCTATAAAGGTGAAAGAATTGTTCTTATAGATGATTAACTTGTGAGAGACAATACAATACCACCAATAATAACATACCTAAGAAAATATCATGCAAAAGAAATGCACATTCAAGCAGCTTCATTACCAGTAAGATTGTCATGCTTCATAAGAACATTTTCACAAAAGAGTTTATTGCCAATAAATTTGATTGTCTTGCAGAATATCTGAGAGCAAACTGTATCATGTATCTCTTAGTAGAAGTACTGGTTTCATCTTTATGAAAAGACATAAAAATCATTTTGAAAATCAGAAAATGGAAAAGCAAGAGATCAAGATTCAGGAAAATGGGAGTATTCTGAAATGTTTTGAACTTATGGTAATTGTACAGCTTGTTTCACTGGAGAATACTCTGTTTAATTGGAATAGTAGCTTTATGGTATTTTATTCAAGATATAAAGTTGGCTTAAAATTACAGCCTTATTAAAGGGTGACTGTTATTTAGTTGGTACAATGTAAAAATCATCATACATGCTTATGCTTTACCTTTGTAAGTTTTAGCATTTTATTGAAAAGGATATCTAAGTGATTTGCTTAATTTAAAACTCCTATACAAATATTTTAGTTATCTAGGAAGTTAGGTGGTCCTTTCAGTTTCACTAAAACTTTGAGGCTACCAATTTTAAGATCATATACATTAATTTTCAGATCAGAAGTGATGTAAATAGGTATGTATCTGTATTAGAGAACAGCAGGTACTATACCTTCCCAAGAATCTTATAGAATTTTGTGAAATATTTTTGGGAGTTGTTGAAATTCAGTTATAGAATAATTTCATCATTGAAGTGTGCCAATTTAATATACTACAGAAATATGTTCTATTCTTTTTTATACAAATATTGGCTAACCTTGTATGCCTGGTCAGAAAAGACAGGTAGTAAGTGGCTTTTGCCAGGTCCATGCTTTAAAGGGTTTGCAAGAGGTTAGACCAAGTGAGGAGATGTATGGCAAACGAGAGGAGAGTTAAATGTAATATTTCTTACAAAGCTTAAGTCAATTATACCTGTAGGTATATAGCTCCTACAGAGTTCTGATTATAGTTATAACTCTGGCTTCCCTATCTAAACTTAGAAATATCTTTAAAAATGTGTCCCACATTTTTCCCATCTGTGCAATGGGCTGCTTATCTAGCTAAGCTAAATAATTAATAGGCATGTGAATAAGTATTACAGTTTTGGTGATTAGAGTCGTATCATACCTCCTTCTAACTTTAAGATGTTTCATAATTATTAGCTTTTGAAATGTTGTTCTTACTGTCTTTTTCATATTTTTAGAAATGTTTCATAGCATATTTTTTTCTAATTTGATGAAGCCCAATTTATAAAATTTTCCTTTTATGAATTGTGTTTTTGGTGTCAGTTCTAAGAACTCTGCTTCTAAGTCTAGGATGATGAAGATGTTTCCCTGTGGGTTTTTTCTAAAATTTTTATAGTTTTACATTCTATATTTAAGTCCATGATCCATTTTGAGTTAATTTTTTAATAAGGTGTGAGATGTAGGTTGAAGTTTTCTTTCTTCTTTTTTGCCTGTAATCTCCAGTTGCTCCAGAACTATTTCTTGATAAAGGCTGTCTTTCCTACATTGAATTTTTTAGGCCCTCATAAAAGTGGATGAAGTACTGATTCATACTACAGCATGAAAGAACCTTGAACACATTATGATGAGTGGAAAATGTCATACACAAAGACAACATAACATGATTCCATTTATATGAACTGTCTGAAATAGGCAAACCCATGGAGGCAAAGTAGATTAGTGGTTGCCTATGGCTGAGAATTTGAGAGGAATGGGATAGGTTCTTGGGGGAAGGTGATTAAAATATTCTGTAATTAGTGGTTATGGATGCACAATTTTGTGAATATACTTAAAAACTAACAATTGTATACATTAAAAATGTGAATTATATGGCCTGTAATTATATTTCAAAAATTATACCTCAAAAAATCAGTTGGGTGTATTTGTGTGATTTATTTTTGTGTTCTCTATTCTGTTATATTGCTATATGTATCTATCAAACAAATCAGACAGATGGTTACCTCTAACCAACAAATAAAATTTACAAAACTCAAGAATAGAAGGAAAGCCTATTGTATTACCCACATTTTTGCTCACTCTGTTCTTTTTTCCTTCCTGATAGTCCATGATAAAAGTCTTTTATCATTACTTTTCTGTGCAGAACACTTCCTATTGTCATTCTTTCAGGGTAGGTTCGCTGGTGACAAATTCTCTTAGTTTTCCTTCACCTGAGACTGTCTTTATTTCTCCTTCATTCCTGAAGGATATTTTAACTGACTATAAAGGACTTTGATTGGCAGTTTTTTTCTTCAGCACTTGAAAAATATTTTGCCACTTCCTTCTGCCTTCTAGAATTCTGATGAGAAATCCATTATTATTTGAATTGTTTTTCTTCTATATGGTAAGGTGTTGATTTTCCCTGGTTGCTTTCAAGATTTTTGCTTGATCTTTAGTCTTCAGAAGCTTAATTATGATAGGTGTTGGCAGGGATATTTTTGTGTTGGCATGTTTTAGGATTCACTGAACTTCTTGAATACATATGCAAGAATAGTATATGTCTTCATCCAAATTTGGGAAGTTTTTCGCCACTATTTCTTTGAATACTTTTTCAGCTCATCTCCCTCTCTCTCTCTCTCCCCTACCTATTTGACTCCAATGATACCAATATAAAATATACCGTTATTATTCCACAGGTCCATGTTACCTCTGTTAGGTTTTTTTTTTAAGCATATTTTCTCTCTGTTGCTCAGCTTGGGTAATCTCTAGGTTCTGTTTTCTAGTTCACTAATATTTTCCTCTGCCCACTCCATTTTTCTCTCAAGCTCATTCACTGAGGTTTTATTATTTCAGTTACTAGACTTTTCAACTGTAAAACTTACATATGGTTCTTCTTTATATCTTCTTTTCTTTGTTGAGATTTTCTATTTTTCATTTATTTCAAGTGTGTTTGTAATTGCTCATTGAAATATTTTTTTCATGGCTGCTTTAAAATCTGCCAAATAATTTTCAGCATTCTGTCATCTCAACATTGGCATCTATTGATTCTATTTTTTCACTCAGTATGCTGCCTGATTTCAAATCCCATTACAAAGCTCTTGTAATCAAAACAGTGTGGTATTGGCATAAAAATAGAGACATGAATCAACGGAAATGTATGCGCATTTGTTCAACTAATTTACAATGAAGAAGCCACTAATATACAAGGGGGAAAGGACAGGATCTTCCATAAATGTGACAGGAAAACTGGATAGCCCATGCAAAAGAATGAAAATGGACCACTGTCTTACATCATACATAAAAATTAACTCAAAATGGATTAAAAACTTGAATGTAAGACATGAAATCATAAAACTCCTAGAAGAAAACATAGGTGGTAAGCTTCTTGACATCAGTCTTGGTGATTTTTTTTGCATTTGATACCAAATACAAAGTCAAAAAAATGAAAAATAAACAATCAGGATGACATAAAACTATTAAGCATCTGCACAGCAAAGGAAGCCATCAACAAAATGAGAAGTCAATCTACCAAATAGGAGAAAATATTTTCAAGTCATATATCTTATGAGGATTAATATCCAAAATATATAAAGAACTCATATAACGAAATAGCCATAAAACAAACAATCTGATTTAAAAATGGGAAGAGGATCTGAATAGACATTTTTCCAAAGAAAGCACATGGATGGCCAAGAGGCACATGAAAAGTTATTCAACATCACTATTCACCAGGGAAAAGCAAATCAAAGCCTCAATGGGATGTTACCTCACACCTGCTAGTATATCTATTATCAAAAAGAAGAGATAATTCCAGCAAGGGTGTGGAAAAGGGAATGCTTATGCACTGTTTGTGGGAATGTAAATTGGTGCCACCTCTATGGAAAACAGTATAGCAGTTCCTCAAAAAAATTAAAAATGGAACTACCATATGATCAGCAATTCCACTTCTGGGTATTTGTCTGAATAAAATGAAAACCTTAACTTGAAAAGACATATGCACCCCCATGTTCATTGCAGCATTTACAATAACCAAGATATGGAAACAAATGTTAATCAACAGATGAATGAATATAGGAAAATGGTATGTGTGTGTGTATATATATGTATATATATGTATATATATATACATATATATACATATATATACATACATACATGCATATACATAATTGAATATTATTCAGCCTAAAAAAAAGAAATCTTACTGTTTACAACAATATGAATGGACCTTGAGGGCATTAAGCTAAGTGAAATAAGTCAAAGAGAGAAAGGAAAATACCACATGATCTTACTTATATGTGGAATCTAAAAGACAAAACAAAACAAAAAATAAGATCATAAATTCAGAGAACAGACTGGTGGTTGCCAGAGACTGGGGGTGGGTGAAATGGGTGGAGGGAGTCAAAAGGCACAAACTTCCAGTTAAAAAATAAATAAGTCATGGATGTAATTACAGCATGATGACTTCAGTTAATAATACTATATTTCATATTTGATAGTTGCTAAGAGAGTAGATCTTAAAAGTTCTTATCACAAGAAAAAAATTCTGTAACTAGGTATGATGATGGATGTTAAGTAGATTTTTTGTGGTTATCTCACAATATATACAAATATTGAATCATTATGTTGTATACATAAAATTAATCTAATGTTTTATGTCAATTGTACCTCAGTAAACATAAATGAATAAATACATTGTAATTTTTACCAACTTCATTTGAATGTTGTTTAGTTGCTTCAAAAATTATGTAAATAGGGTATTATAAATTGCAAAGAATATCAAATATGTTTTCAGAGGATATATTTGTAGTGAACTAAAGTAAATCTACTTTTTAGTAGCCTTTTTTTGATGCCTTTGTGACAAATGTATGTGATAAATATGTTAGAAGTTCAGTGTGTGAGTTTATTCACTTTTCCCCATTTATCTTTCCTTATATAACACATACCTTTTCATTCAACTGGTATTCATATTCAGGAAACATTTGATATCTCTTTTTGATTACAAACAACAGTCCTAACTTTCAAAATGTTGTTTAACTTTCCTTGTCTTTCATAATGAACACATGGCTCTGCTTAGGACAAGCTGAGTGTCACATTAAGTATGTCTTGAATGTGTATGGGACATGTCTAGTATCTGCCAAGGTAACTCATTTCTTCTGCCCACAGTCATTTGTTTTTCCATGTACACATTTTCCAGCTTCTGGTTTCCAGCTTTTAGTCATGGTTACATTTTTGCCAACAAAGAAATTATCCCTTCTTTAAGTAGACATTCTGTCCACTGGACGTAGAAATGGAATGAGACGTTAGCTCTGTCACCAGAGTATTCCATCACAGCTAAAGAGTTTGGTGAGAATTTCTTAACACCTGAGTTGCAAATGACATACTAGCACCCCTTGGGTCATGAACACCCAACTTCTAAATGTACTACTAGAACTATAAGCAAATTAATTCTGCCATGTAACCCTTTGGGATGTTTGCTGAGAATCCCAGTGTGAAGGGAAGCATGCACACACACTCCACTATACTCTCCCCTATACTTTCTGAAAGGGATACATTGAGAAAGCCCAAACAAAGCCTAACAATTTGGGACTAAAAGTCATAAAGAAGATTGAATACAAATGGAAAGATTAGAGGACCCACACTCCTTTGCATACACAGATTAAGCAAACTGCCAATGCCCATGGGAAATAAAAGAACCTTCTCAAATAAAAATTATATCATTTGCAAGTCATTCTTTTGGCTTAAAGTTTGAGACTTTGAAAAAATATAAGTCCATCCTAAAATAGATAGCCCAGCAAGATTTACTCCTTGTTACATTTCAATATACATCCACTTATTAGATTTCTTACAAGTCTGTCTTGACAGTAGAACAAGAGAATGTGGAAAGTATGAGATCACTATGGACCTGAAAGTAAAGACTGAACTGAGCTCCAAATGTGCTTTTATAAGTTGGCCAAGAGCCCACCCTGGAAAAAGTGAAGAGATAGAATCCAGTGCATTACAGCTCAGCCATGATCATCAATCTTTGTTAAAGCAGAAAGTTTTGGCATAGAATAAAATAATATGAAGCTAATGAGAGATGTTGACAGAGATTCAAACATGCTAGGTCAATTGTCTTTGTAGCAGGAAGTACAGTTTCACTTACCGCTGCCCTAATACACAAGAGGAAGAGAAACAAATCTATAGCTATAAAAAGAAAGGAAAATAATGGTAAATTGTGTAACCAGATTGTAAGTGTTATAGGGGAATGTTTTCTATATTATTCTAGCCTTTATCTTTTTCGTAGCAAAATAAAATATAGATCTACATGTGGAAAAATGTAGGTTAGCTGCACAATCATTTGCTTCTCCAAAATCCGGGCCTGCAGTTTTGGATGAAGGATACCTTAGCCTCATTTGTGTCAACATCCTTAGGTTAGCACGTGAATAGTTATTACAGCTGGAAGACATTAGTGTTGTCCAAGTCAACAATTTTTCCATAAACCAGAGGGAACAGAATTTTCAGTGTTTGTTGTGACACACAAAAATTGGAGTCTTAAATTCTGCTTAGGATTAAAGTGACCTAAGATGAAAGGAAATGAGAAGGAAAAAAAATTGTTGAAGTGTTATAACAAGGCCATTCACTGATGGACTGTATTGGAAACAGAACCAAACAGAGAACTATGTAAGGTTCATAGGTAACTTGCTGTAAAGGGATATTGAAAAGGCTAATGGGTTTTAAATTATACTTAAAAGTTTGGTTTTGTTTGGGAAGTATACGTCATTAGATCTTTCGCTTCATTGCTGCCTGCTCTTCTGCTCAGATGCTCACATACATCACTAGTACAATTCCTCTGTCCAGGACAAGCACTCTGCTAGATTGTGGAAGTCAGTCAAGTTTAATGTCAGTACTCTCAAGTTTTCCTTTCTGCATTTCGTTACTTCCTTCTCACAGTTCCATTTTCACTTCCTTCAATGCTATTCCAACCATGGTTGAGACTTAATCCCATGAAGCACTACATGTGAAATGTGTTTTTTTATTCAACAGTTGGTCAACATTATCTTCAAGGAGAAAGATCCAGTGCCAGGTGCTGGAGAGAGTTAAGTAGTATGAGTTCTTTATATATTTTAGATATTAGCCACTTATCAGATATATCATTTGCAAATATATATTTTCCAAAGTAGGTTTCCTTTGATGGTTTCTTCTGCTGTGCAGAAGCTCTTTAGTTTGATGTAGTCCCACTTGCTTTTGTTTTTGTTTCCCTTGCCTGTGGAGACATATCCACAAAAATTTTCTAATGTTGATGTTCAACAGTTTACTGCCTATGTTTTCTTCCAGGACTTTTATGGCTTCAGGTCTTATATTTAGGTCTTTAATTCATTGGGAGTTTATTTTGTGGTATAAGACAGTGATCAAGTTTCATTCTTTTGCATGTATCTGTCCAGTTTCTCAACACCATGTCTTGAAGACTGTCTTTTCCTCGTTTTACATTCTTGCCTTCTTTGTCATATATTAACTATGTATGCATGGGTTTAATTCTGGGCTCTCTATCCTGTTCCATTGTTCTGTGTATCTGTTCTTGTGTCAGTACCAAACTGTTTTGACTATTGTAGATTTGTAGAACAGTTTGAAATCAGAGAGCATGATACCTCCAATTTTATTCTTCTTTTTCAAACTTGCTTTGGCTGTTCCAGGGTCTTTTGTGGTTCCATACAAATTGTAGGATTATTTGCTCTAGTCAGTGAAAAATGACATTGGTATTTTGATAGGGATTACACAAACTTTGTAGATTGCTTTGGACAGTATGGCCATTTTAACAATATTAATTATTCCTAACAGTGAGCATGGAATAGCTTTCCATTTATTTGTGTCATCTTCAGTTTCTGTCATTAATGTTTTATAGTTTTCAGAGTACAGGCCTTTCACCTCCTTGGTTAGATTTATTCCTAGGCATTTTATTCTTTTGTTGCAATTGTAAATGGGATTATTTTCTTAATTTCTTTTCTGCTAGTTCGTTATTTGTATATAGGAACATAACACATTTCTGCACATTGATTTTGTATCCTGCAACTTTACTGAATTCATTTATTAATTCTAAGTTTTTTGGTGGAACCTTTAGGGTCTTCTACATATACTATCATGTCATCTCCAAATACTGACAATTTTACTTCTTCCTTACAAATTTGGATGCCTCTTTTTCTTGTCTGATTGTTGTGGCTAGGACTTCTGGAACTATGTTTAATGAAGTGGTGAGAGTGGGCATTCTTGTTTTTTGTTCTTGATTTTAGAGGAAAAGCTTTTAGCTTTTCACTGTTGACAATGATGCTAGCTGTGGGTTTGTCATATATGGCCTTTATTATGTTGAAACATGTTCCCTCTACCCACTTTGCTGAGAGTTTTTATCATGAATGGATGTTAAGCTTTGTCAAATGCTTTTTCAGCATGTATTGAGATGATCTTATGGTTTTTATCCTTTCTTTTGTTAATGTGGTATATCACATTGATTTACTTGAAGTTATTGAACAATCCCTGCATCCCTAAGATAAATCCTACTTGATCTTAGTGAATGATCTTTTTAATTTATTTTTGAATTCAGTTTTCTAATATTTTGTTAAGGATTTTTGCATCACTGTTCATCAGGGATATCAGTCTATAATTTTCTTTTTTTCTCATGTTCTTCTCTGGTTTTGGTGCCAGAGTGGTCCTGGCCTCATAAAATGAATTTGGAAGCTTTCCTTCCTCTTCAATTTTTTTGTATTAGTTTGCGTAGGAGAAGAATTATCTCTTCTATAAATGTTTGATAGAATTTACCTGTGAAGCCATCTGGTCCTAGAATTTTATTTGTTTGTAGTTACCTGATTACTGATTCAATTTCATTACTACTAATTAGTCTGTTCAAATTTTCTATTTCTTCATGATTCAGTCTTGAAAGATTGTATGTTTCTAGGATTTATTCAAATGTATCCAGATTTCTAAGAATTTATCCATTTCTTCTAAGTTGTTCAATTTGTTGGCATTTAATTTTTCATGAAACTCTCATAATCATTTATGTTTCTATGGTATCAGTTGTAACTTATCTTCATGTCTGATTCTATTTGAGTCCTCTCTTTTTTTCTTAATGAGTCTAGCTAAAAATTTATCAATTTTGTTTATCTTTTCAATTAGCAAGTTCTTATTTTCACTGGTCATTTATATTGCTTTTTTAGTCTCTATTTTATTTATTTCTGCTTTGATCTTTGTTATTTCCTTTATTCTCATAATTCTGGGCTTTTTTCTTCTTTTTCTAGTTCCTTTAAGCATAAGGTTAAATTATTTATTTGAGATTTTTCTTGTTGCTTGAGATTGGCCTGTATTTCTGTAAACTTCACTCTTAGGACTGCTTTTCCTGCATCCAAAAGATTCTGTACCATTTTATTTCTATTTTCATTGTTCTCCAAGTATTTCTTAATTTCTTCTTTGATTTCTTTGATAACCCTTTGGTTGTTCAGTAGCATGTTGTTTAGCCTCTTCCATGTCTTTTGTGATTTTTTTTTCTGTATGTAATTGATTTCTAGGTTCATAAAATTATGTTTGGAATAGTTGCTTGGTATGACTTCAATCTTAAAATTGTTGAGACTTATTTTGTGGCCTAACGTGTTATTCTGGAGAATGTTCCATATGAACTTGAAAAGAATGTATATTCTACTGTTTTTTAGATGTAGTGTTCTGTGTACATCTGCTAATTCCTCTTGCTTTCATGTGTCATTCAATTCCACTGTTTCCTTATTGATTTTTTGTCTGGATGATCTGTCCATTGGTGTAACTGGGTTAAAGTTAAATTTCCCTACTATTATTGTATTACTCTCAATTTCTCCCTTTATGTCTATTAATGCTTGTTTTACATATTTAGATGTTCCTATATATTTAGATAGGTGAATAGATTTTTGCAGATGTTATTGGATTGAACCCTTTATCATTATGCACTGTCCTTCTTTGTGTCTTACTGTAGTCTTTGTTGTGAAGTCTATTTATTTAATATAGGTATTGCTGCCTGGCTTTTTTAACTTCCATTTGCATGGAATATCTTTGTCCATCCCTTCAATTTCAGTCTGTGTGTCTTTAGGTCTAAAATGAGTCTCTTGTAGGAAGTATATAGCTCATTGTTTTTCTATCCTTTCAGCCATCCTATGTTTTTTGACTGGAACATTTAGTCCATTTACATTTAGAGTAATTATTGATAGGTATGTAGTTATTGCCATTTTGTTAATTGATTTCTGGTTATTTTTATAGTTTTTCTCTGTTCCTTTCTTCTCTTGTTCCCTTCCTTGGTGAATGATGACTTCCTTTACTGTTATGATTGGATTCCTTTCTCTTTGTGTATGTGTGTATCTTTTATAGGTTTTTAGTTTGGGGTTATCATGAGGTTCATATATGACATCCTACATATGTACCAGTCTCTCCTAAGTTGATGATCACTTAAATTAAAATGCATTCTAACAACACATATTTACTCCCCCTCCTCCTCATTTTATGTATATGATATCCTATTTTACACCACTTTATTTAGTGATTCCCTTAACTAAATTTTAGATATAAGTGATTACACTACTTTTGTCTTTTTGACCTTCATACTAGATTTACCAGTGAAATTTTTACTTTCATATTTTTCTTTCTTCTAGTTAGAGTCTTTTCTTTTCCTCTTAAAGAAGTTCCCTTAACATCTCTTGTAAGGCCAGCTTAGTAGTAGTGAACTCTTTTAACTTTGTTATCTTTGAAACTCTTTATCTCCTCTTCCATGCTAAATAGTAATCTTGCTGGATAGAGTATTCTTGGTTGGAGGTTTTTCTCTTTCAGCACTTTGAATATATCATGCCATCTCTTCTTGACTGTAGAGTTTCTGCTGAAAAGTCACCTGAGCTTTATGGGGTTTCCCTTGTAGGTAACTCATTGCTTGCTGCTTTTAAACTTCTCTCTTTGTCTTTGACCTTTGAAATTTTAATTATAATGTGTCTTTGTCCACACCTCCTTGGGTTTATCTTGTTTGGGGCTCTCTCTATAGTTCCTGGACCTGGATATCTGTTTTCTTCCCTAGGTTAAGTAAGTTGTCAGCTATTATTTCTTCAAATAAGTTTTCTACTATTTTCTTTCTCTCTTGTCTTTCTGGGACTCCTATAATGCAAAGGTTTGGACATTTCATATTGTGCCAAAGCTCCCTTCAAGTATCCTCATTTCTTTTTATTCTTTTCTCCTTCTGCTGTTCAGCTTGAGTGCTTCCCATTATTTTGTCTTCCAAATCACTGATCCATTCTTCTAAATCCTCTAACCTGATGTTGAGTCCCTCTAGTGTATTTTTCACTTTGTTAACTGTATTTTTCATCTCTGGTTCATTTTACATTTTCTGTACCTTTGTAGAGGTTCTTACTAAGTTCCTCCAGTCTTCTCTCAAATCTGGTGAACATCTTTATAATCATTAATTTGATCTTTATCCAGTAGATTGCTTAAGTCTGTTTCATTTAGCTCTTTTTCTCAAATTTTGTCATGCTCTTTTGTTTCAAGCATATTCCTCTATCTCCTCATCTTGTTTGACTTTCTGTACTTGGTTCTATGAATTAGTAGAAGGACTATTTCTTCCTGCCTTGAAGGATTGGCCTTGTATAGGAAAGGTAAGGTCCCATGAGTAGACTGCATATGGCTGGTGGTTTTGACTGGATGGTTGGAGGCCTAGTGAGCATGAGCCAGAGGTATCCTTGTCTCAAGGCTCTCAGTACATGGTTGGAATGGGGTGCAGTCACAGGTGCTCAATCAGAGGGATTCCTGAGTGGACACTGATTGGTTGTACACTTGTAGGGAGGAAGCAGGCCAAGCATGGTTTCCAGTAAAGCCCCGCCTTCTCAGCTACTGGCTCTGTGCTCATATTCCCCTGTGGCTTCTGGCTCCAAGTCCAAGTCTGTAATACAGCAGTGGCTCAGGCCCACAGTAATAACTGGCTCCAGGGAAGCCCCACCTCCACAGCTACTGGGTGGGAACTTACAATACAGCAGTGGCTAGGGTGCACTCTCTAGGTGTCAGCAGTGACTGGCTCTGTGCCCTCAGGGCATCTGTAGCCTGAATGAGCTCTCCAGCTGATGTGTCTGGGTTTGGGCAGGGGCTGGGAAGCCACCAGACCAAATCTTAAATTAGTGTGTGCACCCCAATCATGCTCAATGTGGGGAAGGAGTGAAAAAAAATGGCAGTGCCTCAGTTCCATAAATCATTTTTTTCACTTATAGTCCAGATGCACTTTACAGTGTTGCTTTTTTTCTATGCCCCAGAGAAGGGAATCTATGTCCAAGTCCGTCAGAGATATCCCTCCTCTCTGAAGGATGGTGAGCTGGGGGTGATGTTCCCTCATTTATCATGTCTGCATCTATCCTGCCATTTTTTAATTGATTTTTCTATTCCTTCTTGTGCAGAAGATGCTTATTCAGTCCTCAGTTCTTCCTCAAGATGAATTGATCTCTGTGTAAGTATAGATTTGGTATGAATAATGGTAGAGGTAGGTTCAAACTATGCCACCATCTTCCCAGAAGTCTTGGTAACTGTCAGTTCTTACAAGCCAGTGGCAAAAGAAAATGTAGTCAATTCTGCTGAATGAGAAAGTGGAAGTAAGATAAGTGCCTTCCACCAGAAGGCAGGGAGAACAGGGGCCACTATTAAATTAGCCCCCATGCTATGGCTGGTAAAGAGATCATGGATTGTCAGTCCTTAAGTCTAGACTCCAGACTATACCCGGCTCCAGTACACAAGAGGGTTTGCTTAAATAGTGATTGGGGATTTCTCTAGCCTAAATTGAATTTGAATTGAGACATGGTCTCTGACTTCTCCAAAAAAAAACTTCAGTTTTTCTCTCTACTGAAGAGGAAACATTTACTGGGAATAAGAGACCTATTTTACCAAGATTCAATGATATATGGTGAATTCATGGTTGGTTTACAAAAAAAGTAGATTGGAAAAGTACAAATTGAAGCATGGTAAAAAAACGGTCTCTGTTCACTCATCTTAAGCTATCTGTAGCACAGGTGCTCACAAGAAATTTTGGATTGCTCTTTATATTCACCCTCTGTTGTCTCCATTTCCAAGAGGTGTTTTTTTTAATACTGGAATTCTTCAATATAGGATTGCTTGATCAGAGTCATTTCTAGGCAGGAATTATAAAATCTGTATGTATTACCTAAATCTAAAACTGACCAAATGTGACAATTTTGGGTTCAGAGAACTGCTTGACTGGTTATTTCCTCATATGGGGCATTCGACAATAATCTAAACACTGAGGGGTTGGGTTATATAGTCTTCAGAGGTTTTTTGAGCTCCAAATTTCCATTCTTTGGTAATGGAGAGTTACATTCTGTGAAGTGTCTACACAAGCTGTAAAGCATCTGGTAGAGTTTAAGAGAGTAACAACTGGCCTTCATCCTTTATGCTTTGTGCAGGCAAGTGATGTTTTCATGGCTAGCTCTGTTGACATTGAGAAATGCCACAAGGCTCCAAGGTTCAGCATTTCCAAAGAAACTCTTAATTTTGTCCATATAATTGCTTAATAAACTCACAGATGCATGAGAGAAAATTCAAGTAATCATCTGTTAGTGATTTGTACTTTGGCAAATATAATAATTGAAAATGAAACAATGACACAGTCAATGACATTAAATTTTAACAAGGCACATATAGACTGTCTTTAAAGTGGGAATTAGAGGTCATATTCCAAATTATAGCCATTATTCTTATCTCTAAGTATGATACAAGTTTTCAGAAATAACTACTTGATTTTCTGTGTGTGCTAAATACTTTCATTACTTCAAACAAAACTTAATTATTTTCTCCCAAGAGTTAATGATTTTTAAAAATTATACTTACCCATATACATGGGGGTAAATGATGAAATTCTTGCTAAAATATCAGCTTATGTGTTTAAAACTTTACGGTAGCAGTTTCAAAAATTAAGAAAATTTTGACACCAATAAAATCAGTCATTATTGCATAGAGGAAACAATGGATAACATGAAGTAAAGAGAAATAAATAATATATTCTATGAGAGAATCAGGATAAAAAAATCTTGACAGAGAGAAACATTGAGTAAAATCTAACATGAGAGAATATAATGAGTATAAATATAAAATTCTGCACATAAGTACAAAAAGCCAGTGCTACAAGAGCAGAATCAAAGAAGAATTGGCTTACTAGCACTATGTGTAAAAACAGAGTCGATGTTTTAGTGGCTGTAAGATCAGTATGATTCAACAGGATCAGCCAAAAAAAAGGAGAGGGATCTTAGTCTGCATTAAGAGATTTCACATAAATGGAACTCTGAGTTCAAGTCTAGAATCCAGTTTAACACATATACAGGCAATGGGTGAAGAAACTTGAAAGCTCACTGTGATATGGTTCTGCTTAGTTGTCCAATATTATCTTTTGTTATGTATCCACATAACACTCCAGCCAAGATTCTTCACTCCAACCATGCGGACCAACAATTGCTCAAACATTCCTTGTTCTCCCACACTTTCTACTCTGGTTTTGTTTCTCAGCTGAAGTGCATCATCACTCTTTGTAAACATTTTATACTATCGCCACCCCACTTCAGGCTGTGGTTTGTTCCTGTTAGCACCATATGCTTACTTCCATCACACTACTTACTGCACTGCTGTTGACTTTTTTCTCTCTATCCCTACCTAGAGCTTTTTGAAGGCAGGGACTGGACCTTATTCATTTTAAATTCTTCAGCATCCAGAAAAGTGCCTGATACACAGCAAGTACTGAATAAACTACTTTAAATAATAAGAAGCATAAATGAACAGCTAAGGGACATTAGCTGCTTTGCCTGAGACATAGAAGAGGTTGGAATGAAGTACTTACCTTCAAATATTTCAAGTTCTGTCATTGAAAAATGAGCTAAACTTATTTTCTCCAGCCTCAGAAAGCAAAGCAAGAACTAGTATATTGATGTTACAAAGAGATATTGAGTTTTTACTTCCATATAAGTATTTTCCCCCCAAAATTAATATTTCCTTATAGTATAATAAGTTTTTCATCCATAGAAGATCAAGCCATGACTGGACATTTCAAGGTCATGGGAAGGTATGTTCAAGCCTTATTCAGAGAGTTAATAGTTAAAGTTCTTCTAGCCTCTATAATTCTAAGTTCTTAAACCTCTATAGTAAGGATCAAATCAATTAGATTCTAGTCCTGGTTCTGTGATTTTACTAGCTGGACAGTCTTAAGATACTAAACCTCTCAGTGTCACAGATTCCTTATCTATGATATGACACGGTTGGACTAAAATGTTGCTTCCAACTAAGAGTATGGAATAAGTTTTACATATAATTTATACTTTAAAAAATATATCGCCATTTCCTCTCATTTGATCCTTGCAACATCCCTCTGAGTTGGTGGGAAGGTACTGCTACTCTATTTGGCAATTTAGAAGACTATGGCCCAGAAAAATTATGTGATTTGCCCAAGATTTAATGTTCTTTCCACCACACCATGTAGAATTTAAAACTGATACATTATGGGCAGTTTAATAATCTTTTTGAAATCCACATATCCATGTTAACATCCATGGAAGGAAACCAAATCCACCATGGCATGTCTTAACTTACCATTAGCAAAAATATACTATGAAATTCCTGGACAAATTTGGGCATGAAATGTCCCACCCAAACCACATAGTCCCAGTCTGTTATCTGTGTGAGCAAATAAAAACTTGAATAAAAGGAGATTAAGAACCTAAATGAAAGCAAAAAAAAAAAAGTGGGTATGCCTATTCCTTAAGACCTGCCCATGAATCAATACTAGGAACAGCATTTAGGAGTTACAGACAAAATCCTGCATACTTGGAAAAAATCCATCATTTAATTTTTGACCTATGTCAAAACACTTGACTAGAGAGAGTTATTTCAATTTTATAATTATAGTGCCTTTTAACCATGATGACAAATTAAAATCTAATGAGGTTCATTCATTATTCGACCTATGGAAAATCCATTTGTTTTCACCATATTGAGAACACTGTAAAGTACAGAGATACCTGTGAGTACAAGGCAAGGAAAATCACTACACCAAGTTATCTGTTGTTCATTGAACAGTTGAGTCAATTCATTTTTTTCCAAAATAAGCAGAATATTTTTGGTCTCCTGTAACTATTGAAAATAATAGCTGCTATCAAAACTATATCAATGGAAGGCCATGGTGTTTCTCCAACTGTTTCATTTTGCAAGGTATATTTAGTGTGCTGCTAACTTTTTCATTTGAGGATCAGTAAAAATTTGTTCTCTTTTTGCTTATTCTGAATATTGAAAAGTGAGCTCCAATGCTATAGTAGTTTTCCTGAATTTATGTTGTTGTGACAGGAATCTGGGCATTGTCCTCAGTGAGGTAATACATTCACTTAGGAAAATGAAAATTAATTTCTTCTTAATGAAGAAGTACGCAGAATTTGGGGCATGCCATCAATTGATGTTTAACAACCTATCTCTGAAAATATCACATTAACATTCTGTTAAAATCATAGGTAACTCCCAAGTCTAAGCAGTTTCTGAATCTTCAGATTGTGTTTCTGTGACAACTTTTCCACCAAAGTCAAAAGACTACTTCAATCCATTTTTCAATCAAGTTCATTCTTTCACACTAGTGTGTATACTTCTCTTTAACATCTCAGTTTTAGTTTGCTCCTTCTTTAGAAGTGTCAATAATGTGAAAGAGTTATTAGAAAAAAAAGACAGATAAAATTCATAAGCTACTCAAATCTGTCTGGCTCTGGAAATGCCTCAGATAATTAACATCCAATCTTGATATATAGCAAATGTAATTTTAAAAATGGGCTCAAATATGAAGACTCTTTGGCTAATTTTCATTACTGTTTAATAAATATTTTTTGTGTCATCAATTATGTAAGAATGACAAAGGTCTAAATTATGAAGTACTTTAGATTGGTAAATCTTAGAAGTTCTAAAGCAAGAGCTATAGACATAGATATGGTAAAAATTCCTATTCATTTCATTACTAAACCCAAAAAGCAAGGTCTGCATATGGAATGAGGTCATTTTGTACTACAACTTAATTGCAGACAAATATGGCATTCATTTGAAAAACTTAAATGTCATTGGCTTTTTACAATCCCTACTCACGTGGTCCCAATTTATGCTGCTGTTGTTGCTATTGTTGTTGTTTTTTTTAGTTTTCCATGTGATTGTATTATGAGTTTCCTTATTGGCAGAAAGCAATTAGAAAGAAAGAGATTTGAGCAAAGGATATTTTTCCACATCAAATGGAAAGTTCTCTTCACAAAGTAATAAGAGAATGTTATTCAATTTATCTTAAGAACTTCAAATTCAAACTTTTCTAAGTACTAGGTGTCACAAATTCTGCATTTGGTTTTAACTATTTCTTAGGTGTGAAGCCCTTGGTGCTTGAGTACTCTTGAGCTTGTTAGAATCGAGTAAATTAAGCTTTTTGTAAAATTGTTATTCACTTTTTCATGAAATGTTCAAAAATAACTTTCCTACAATTACTACAGTTATCAATGATGTCCCATTTTTAATAAATGAGATTTTTTGCAGTACTAACAGAAAGATGATTTTATATTCAAGTAGCACACCATAACCATACAGGGATTTTTTCTTAAATCATTTTTTATGAGGGGTAAGTTACTTTATTTTCCAGCAAAGATCAGTTTTTGTTGCTGAAGAAAGAACTGTGGGCATGATATGGCTTTAAAGAATACAAGAGAACTTAGAAATCATATAGTCCAAACATCTCATTGCACATGAGAAAAAGTGAGGCCTAAACAAAGGGAAGTACTTACACATAATGAGGAGATAAAACATTATGAATGCTCCAGAAATATTTGGTAAATGAACTAATGTAAAGGTGATTGATGGATGATAGCTAGATGAATAGGAGGGATGGGTATATGAATTGATGGATCCATGGATGAAATTACTAGCGGAGTCATGGTTAGAGCCCGATTGTTCTGGCACTCATGTCACTGCATTTCCGCTAGATAATATTGCCTCTCTAAGCAAAAAAATATCATATTTATATATTTTTAAAATAACAATTGGATTGGCAATGTGATAAAGTAAAAAAGCTATAATTTTTGAAGCCATACAGATCTGGATTTGAGTCTCCACTAATAGCTAGTAACTGTGTGACCTTGGGAATGTTAGTTAACCTTGATAAGTTTCTTTTTCATGTGAAAAATGGGGATAATGAAATTAAATAAAATATCTGTGTAAAGCATCCAGCAAGTATATCACACACAGTAGATAATCAGTGTGTCTCCCTCTCCTCCATCACTTTTACATTTATATTTATATCCTATGAAAGTGTTGACGTTATCTCTTCTGAAAGGATGGAACTTTTTTACCATATGTGCTAATAATCCAATGTTTCTCAAAGTGTGGTCTCTCAGACCAGCAGCATCAGCATCACTTGGGAACTTGTTAGACATGCAAATTCTCAGCACTCAGCCCAGACGTACAGTCAAAAACTCTGGGGATTAAGCCAAGAAATAAACATTCTCGGTGATTTTGATATACTTTAAAGTTTGAGAACCATTAACCTATATGATTTGTACCTCTAGATTCATTGTTCAGTGCTTATGTCAATTAAAGGCATAAAGATATTTGATCTTATTATCTCCTATGAAAGAGGACATCATGCCTACATGTCATTTTATGTCAATCCATGATCCAGGAGGTGACACTGAGTGACAAAGGAACTTCAGCAACAGGTTCTTAATAAAGCATAATAAATTTCACTTGGTAAATCATTGTGAGGATGTCCTTTGTTTGTAATGAACCCTCTAAGCTGTCCCAACAGTTTTGTGAGGAAAGCCAATGTATACCTTTGTTAAAAAACAAAACTTTTGTATTTCTTGAAATCTTAAATTATGAATTACTCTTTATAATTATAATTCAATACTAGTCAATATTCATACTGGTAATTCAGTGAGGAGTGTTTCATTGTTTTTGTTTTGTTTGATATGGTTTTGTTTAGAAATAGCAGAACTGAGTATAGACACATGTACTCTAGGTCTTTTGATTCAGATGTACATGCTTGAAAAAAACCTAATAAGTTGATTTACACAGTCTTAGCCAGACAACTCTCTTGAATTACGGACATAATGCCTAAGAGGAAACAAACATCTCCTGAAGGTGGAGCTGCCTTTGCAAATTGAAACCTCTGTAGTGATGACAATGCTGCTTTCCTCTTTGCCAATTTTTGACCCAGAAGCTGGAGGACCAGGAGGTAGAGTGAACATTGTAAGAAAAATAGAAGAGTGGCTACTGAAAGGTTTTGAAGTATCAGCACAAAATCCTTAGTCCAATTAAAATTTAATCTGGAATATAGATAGGCATGAGAGATTCTTACTACATTGCAATTTAGGACAATTCCAACTGTACCTTGAATACTATTATTTCAGCTGGGATTGTAAACCAAAAATGGCTGCCATAGACCAAGTCATCTAGGCCCTGAAGCTAAAACAACTGAAGTTTCATATCAGTTGTAAGAAAAAACGTAATTGTGCTTTTTAATGATATTTAGTATGTTTCTACCATGCCCAAATCCAAGCTCTTTAAGGGCAAAAGGTAAAATACAGCAAACTTCTCAAGAACTTCTTAACCACGTATATAGTATATGGCTGAATACTAAAGAACATTTTAAGACTGGAACAGCAGGAGAAAGGCAGGAAGAAAGATAAAAAGGAGATATAAACTCCTTTACCTGGTCTTATCATCAGTTCTCTCACCCCTCTGTCCCTCAAATGGGTATGATACTGCATAGTGTTAATCCAATTCCTGGCACTTATATTTTAATGGACTTTTGGATTTCTAAATAAATATAAATAAAAGTTATAGTCTGTAGAATCAAGACTGTAGAAGTCATGTCAGAAAGTAGACTATTTAGTTACATATGTATACTACTGGTGATTTTCAGATAATTTTAGACGGTACTAGATGAACTTCTTGTTTTTAACACTATCTAGTACATTAAGCCATTGATGCCAAAAAATCTGTCTAGGATAATAAGAAAATAGATATTTAAATTTAAAAGACAGTAAATGTAAAGAAATATAGTAAGTAATTAATAATAAAAGTTCTAAGTATATAGCAGCTATTAGGGAAGTGGTATGAAAATGACAAAAATTTAAGCTTAAGGAAAACTGACTTTAAGTAAAATTCAAGCCTTTAAAAAAATAGGTGTATATTCGTAACCTGAACTCCCTGAATCTTTATAGTCAAGCAATGAAATATTCATTATATTTAGTGTGTAATGAATCAGAGTTTTTGAGTTGGCAGGGACCGCAAATAACCACATTGTCAAATGATTTAGAAAGGAAAGACAATTTGCAACAAACACTGGCACTTTATCTGAAAGAGAGAGGAGAGAAAGGTGGGAGGGAGAAGAGAGAGAATGCTTTTAATTTTTATCAGTTTATAAAAGTCCTTATTTTGGGTAAGTTCATGTTTTATGTTGAAGGTCCCTTTTTAGTGCCCTAGGTTTTAGGTTGAGACTAGATGTCTAATTCATCTTTGTATTGACCAAAAAACATTGTCTTTTACAAAAAATATATTTTATCTTTGCCTTTCTCAGAAAGACAAAAATATCCAAAGTGAACTTACACAGTGTGGTTTTATTCACTCACACAAACAAGAGAATATAGTGTTACTGCTGCTAGGGTTCTTGTTCACAAAGCCGAAGAATGAGCTTAGCAAACATCCAAGGTAGGAGAGCAAGGTACAGACTTTTATTTAGAAATAAAGTGAAAGGACAGAGCTCTTGGCTCACGACAGGAGGGGACAAGAGAGTCCGGTGTGGTGTGTTGTCTAGGGGTTTTATAGGCAGATAAGGATTTTTCTAGAACATGAAAAAAAGTTTAGGGGTGAAGACCTGCTACGTGGTGTCTGAACACCCCAAATTAACACAAGGAATTCCCCACCATGATCCCTCTCCAGGATACTGGCGTCTTGGTCTAGGAGCATAAGAAAAGGCAGCCTGCCCAGTCCTCAAGGTGGGCTGAGGTATTGTCTGCTTGCTAAAGAGTAAGTTAAGAATCCTGCTTCCCAAACTTCCTGGGTGTTAAAATGCAATCTTATCTTTAAGGTAGAATTTTCCCTGCCTTTTACTACGTTGTTTTCAGATGGGTCTGCATGCTAAATTAGTTGCCCAGTTTGTAAAATCACCCCATCAGATCTGAAAGAGGAAAGACAGCTCATAGGCCTGGGCCTTTTAGTATGCTAAAGTGAATCTTAGAAGTGATTAGCATAATAACAACATAGGCTACTCTTCTTTACCTGCGGAGCACCAACTGATCTTACTGAAGAATGACCTTAGAGCTTAATGTTTAACACAGAGTTTTGGTAGGGGGTTTCCTTGCATATGTTACATTGCTCTGACTGCAAATACCCTGCCTTGCATTTTCCAGAGGCCCTCCCCCTACTCTGACTACACCCACAGTCCCTGTCTCATTCACCCCTCTACAGATGGAAACCCTAGCTGCTGCTAGGGAAAGGGGGTGATGACCACTCTGGCTGCTTCATGCTGAGAGGGGACTCCATAAGGGATGCAGCTAGGTCTCCATCAGTGGTCAGTTGAGAGGGCCTCAGATGATGGGAGTTTCCATCCTAGGTTCTATTGCTATCACGATTTGCAGTTTCATGGCTTCTAGGTGAGATAGAATAAATCATGTTATTAGGTTAAGTAGTAACATTTGGAGTTGGATTTTCCATTCTGGAAGAACAGACTTGACAAGGAGATTAATGAATGCATGGCTGAATATGAGGATTAGAAATAGTAAAACTCATTGAGAATCGTAGCCAGATATCTTGGGGAAACTAGAATTCTGCATCTAGTCTATGTCCCAATGACTAGTATTAGGACTCAGTATATATAAGGCTGCATTATTGAAACAATACTTTTCTCTAAAATCACCCTCATTTTTATTAGAAGTAACCAGATTAAGAAAATAATTAATACTTGGCTTGATTATTTGCATAAGTGCAGCAAGAAGAGCAATTGATTACATAGGCTCTTTTAAATGTGCTTTGCTGGAACTTTTTATAAGGAACTTCAGATTGGACTTTTAAAGGCGTCAAGGCCAGAAAGCCAAGCCAGACTTGCCATCAGGTTTTGCCTGCAGTACCTGTAGATTTGCATGAATTCCTCTCTTCTTGAGGTCCCCAAGACATTCTGAGGTTCCTGCACCTGACAGGATGTGACCTTCCTTACTCACCTGGTAAGGTTGCTGGGAATCCTGTAAGCAAGGTACTCTGTTGGCTTTATAAAGTCAACCTCAGTTCCTTAAAGCTGTCTGTTAATATGAGTTTACACACGTGTCTCTCAGGAATAATATTCCAGTCAAAGACTTGGTAATATAACCAGTGTTTTTAATTGGTCCTCTTACAAGGAAAGCAGATTCTTATTGAACTTATGCAAATAAACATACTGCCATGAAATATAAAAATAGTCACTGAGTTTTTAAATTCTGGAGGGATCAGATAGAAAGATAAATGTTTCAATTCTGCTTACAAAGGTATTGTCATTTAGTAAACTGTTGTCAGCTTAAGAGAAAAAGCTTAAGACACTTTATCAGCAACATTTGAACTTCCTTAGTTTACTGAATCCTATGTAATACCTGTTCTGCTGAAGTCTAGTTCTTTACTAGTTTAGGAGTAATAAATCAGTGACTATAAATGACAAAAGACTTACAAATGACAATGGCTACAGATCTGATGAGAACTTATTATAAGACAGTTGACATAGGAAATTTGGCTATTTCTGCAACACAAAACATTTAGTAACAAAGTTTAGCATCATTCCCTTTGATACTGCTTTCAGGTAATTAAGCAGGTAATTATATATCAGTAAATAAGCTGAATTAGCTAAATACTTTCCCCAATGAGGACAAAATTCCTCTGGCATGTCCTAGGGTCCCTCTGGAAAATATCAGAGTTAACTAGAGGTAAAAGCACCTTTTTGAATTTGATTTTGGGAAGTTGTCAGAAGAAAGTTTCTTTGTCACTTGCATAAATAAGATTATAGGTTGCCATGAAGCAATACTTATCTATTTAACCAGAATGACAACAAAATACCTCAAAGGCAAATACAGAAGGTTACAGTTGTTAGCAAAGTTTAGCTTTTAGTCATTTTAATACTAAGATCTCATTTTTTTAAATACCCAGACAACTCATTGAAACTTTAAGCATGAGAAACTGCTTTGATAAAACAATTAGAGAACGCTTTGCAATCTTTCAACATTAAGAAAGACTAACAGTTTAAGAAAACTTTGTCTTTAACTGAAAACAAAATTCTAATTTTGCTGTGTGCTTGATATCAAGACTTATTTGCTTTAATTTCACATAGCACGACTGTATCAATTTTTCCACAAACTTTCTACAACTTCTTTTTTTTGCGCTTAAAAAAATTCTTTATTATACATTTGCATATATATACATATTTTTCTTTTATATATCTTATTTATGTATTATAAACATGACGTTATACGTATATACATATATATATGCTATTGTAACCATTTCTAAGTATGTTCTATTCATTCTTTTTTTTAATATAATTTATTTTATTATCATTAATCTACAGTTACATGTGCAATATTACGGTTATTAAACTACCCCTTCATCAGGTCCCCCCCACCAACCCCATTACAGTCACTGTCCATCAACGTAGTGAGATGCTATAGAATCACTACTTGTCTTCTCTGAGTTGTACTGCCCTCCCCGTGCCCCCCCAACATTAATATCTGCTAATCGTAATGCCCGTTTTCCCCTCTTATCCCTCCCTTCCCGCCCATTTTCCCAGTCCCTTTCCCTTTGGTAACTATTAGTCCGTTCTTGGGTTCTGTGAGTCTGCTGCTGTTTTGTTCCTTCAGTATTTTTTCTTTGTTCTTATACTCCACATATGAGTGAAATCATTTGATACTTGTTTTTTTCGGCTTGGCTTATTTCACTGAGCATAATACCCTCTAGCTCCATCCATGTTGTTGCAAATGGTAGGATTTGTTTTCTTCTTATGGCTGAATAATATTCCATTGTGTAAATGTACCACATCTTCTTTATCCATTCATCTACTGATGGACACTTAGGTTGCTACCATTTCTTGGCTATTGTAAATAGTGCTGCAATAAACATAGGGGTGCATCTGTCCTTTTCAAATTGGGCTGCTGCGTTCTTAGGGTAAATTCCTAGGAGTGGAATTCCTGGGTCAAATGGTATTTCTATTTTGAGTTTTTTGAGGAACCTCCATACTGCTTTCCACAATGGTTGAACTAATTTGCAGTCCCACCAGCAGTGTAGGAGGGTTCCCTTTTCTCCACATCCTCGCCAACATTTGTTGTTGTTTGTGTTTTGGATGTTGGCCATCCTCACTGGTGTGAGGTGATATCTCATTGTGGTTTTAATCTGCATTTCTCTGATGATTAGAGATGTGGAGCATCTTTTCATGTGCCTGTTGGCCATCTGAATTTCTTCTTTGGAGAAGTGTCTATTCATGTCCTCTGCCCATTTCTTAATTGGATTATTTGCTTTCTGTTTGTTAAGGTGCATGAGTTCTTTATATATTTTGGATGTCAACCCTTTATCAGATACGTTTTTTATGAATATATTCTCCCATACTGTAGGATGTCTTTTTGTTCTACTGATGGTGTCCTTTGCTGTACAGAAGCTTTTCAGCTTGATATAGTCCCACTTGTTCATTTTTGCTTTTGTTTCCCTTGCCCGGGGAGATATGTTCATGAAGAAGTTGCTCATGTTTATGTCCAAGAGATTTTTGCCTATGTTTTTTTCTAAGAGTTTTATGGTTTCATGACTTACATTCAGGTCTTTGATCCACCTTGAGTTTACCTTTGTGTATGGGGCTAGACAGTAGTCCAGTTTCATTCTCTTACATGTAGCTGTCCAGTTTTTCCAACACCAGCTGCTGAAGAGGCTGTCATCTCCCCATTGTATATCCAAGGCACTTTTATCAAATATTAATTGACTGTATATGTTTGGGTTAATGTTTGGATTTTCTATTCTGTTCCACTGGTCTGTGGGTCTGTTTTTGTGCCAATACCAAATTGTCTTGATTACTGTGGCTTTGTAGTAGAGCTTGAAGTCAGGGAGTGTAATTCCCCCTGTTTTATTCCTCCTTCTCAGGATTGCTTTGGCTATTCGGGGTCTTTTGTGGTTCCATATGAATTTTAGAATTATTTGTTCCAGTTCATTGAAGAAAGCTTTTGGTAGTTTGATAGGGATTGCATTGAATCTGTAGATTGCTTTAGGTAGTATAGCCATTTTGACAATATTTATTCTTCCTAGCCAAGAGCATGGGATGCATTTCCATTTGTTAGTGTCCTCTTTAATTTCTCTTAGGGAGTGTCTTGTAGTTTTCAGAGTACAGGTCTTTCACTTCCTTCGTTAGGTTTATTCCTAGGTATTTTATTCTTTTTGATGCAATTGTGAATGGAATTGTTTTTCTGATTTCTCTTCTGTTAGTTCATCATTAGTGTATAGGAAAGCAACAGATTTCTGTGTGTTAATTTTGTATCCTGCAACTTTGCTGAATTCAGATATTAGTTCTAGTAGTTTTGGAATGGAATCTTTAGGGTTTTTTATGTACAGTATCATGTCATCTGCAAATAGTGACAATTTGACTTCTTCTTTACCAATCTGGATGCCCTGTATGTCTTTGTTTTGTCTGATTGCTGTGGCTAGGACCTCCAGTACTATGTTGAATAACAGTGGAGAGAGAGGGCATCCCTGTCTTGTTCCTGATCTTAGACGAAAAGCATTCAGCGTCTCGCCGTTAAGTATGATGTTAGCTGTGGGTTTGTCATATATAGCCTTTATGATGTTGAGGTACTTGCCGTCTATACGCATTTTGTTGAGAGTTTTAATCAGGAATGCATGCTGAATTTTGTCAAATACTTTTTCAGCATCTATGGAGATGATCATGTGATTTTTGTTCTTCTTTTTGTTGATGTGGTGGATGATGTTGATGGATTTTCGAATGTTGTACCATCCTTGCATCCCTGGGATGAATCCCACTTGATCATGGTGTATGATCCTCTTGATGTATTTTTGAATTCGGTATGCTAATATTTTGTTGAGTATTTTTGCATCTACTTTCATCAGGGATATTGGTCTGTAATTTTCTTTTTTGGTGAGGTCTTTGCCCGGTTTTGGTATTAGAGTGATGCTGGCTTCATAGAATGAGTTTGGAAATATTCCCCTGTCTTCTATTTTTTGGAAAACTTTAAGGAGAATGGGTGTTATTTCTTCTCTATATGTCTGGTAGAATTCAGAGGTGAATCCATCAGGCCCGAGGGTTTTGTTCTTGGGTAGTTTTTTGATTACCAATTTGATTTCATCGCTGGTGATTGGTCTGTTTAATTTTTCTGTTTCTTGGTTGGTCAGTCTTGGAAGGTTGTATTTTTCTAAGAAGTTGTCCATTTCTTCTATGTTTTCCAGCTTGTTAGCATATAGATTCTCATAATATTCTCTTATGATTCTTTGTATTTCTGTGGGGTCCGTCGTGATTTTTCCTTTCTCATTTCTGATTGTGTTTATGTGTGTAGATTCTCTTTTTCTCTTAATGAGTCTGGCTAGGGGTTTATCTATTTTGTTTATTTTTTCAAAGAACCAGCTCTTGGTTTTATTGATTACAACTTCTCTTTTACATTCGGAATTCTCCCTCTTTAAATAAACAGCTGTACTTTAGAACAAAGTTACTTTTATCAAAAGAAACATTTTTTTAGCATGCAGAAAGAAATGTTTTCCTTATTTTAAGTAACTTTAATTAGAACTTAAAACTATTAGGAACTTTAATTTTCAGTGAACACTGAGAAGTAGGCTATTGTAAACGGTTACACTAGCATTCTTTAGACTGACATATTTATGGACACATTTTATAATTTCTGTAACCATGAGCTTTATAACACAATCTCTCACTAAGCACAAAGTATGTCTACTTAACTTAGCAAAACTTTAAGGTTTTAGGTTACTACAAAATTCTCAGGCTGTTTGTAAGTATACACACTGTAACACACTATTATTAAGATGTTTACTTGCTACACTCATTCTTCACAACTATGTTAGATTACTTACAAAACACTTACTGAAAATTTGACAAGGTAAAGCCTCTAAGCATTGTTTTCTTGAAAGATTTAACAGATAACATCAACTTTAAATGACTTTAGGTAAACTTAGGCAGCTGATAACTATAAGGACATGTCCATTTCAGTTCAACTTAAATTAGCATTAATGCTTTTTAATACCATCCAGAGGTAGAAAAATATTTCATTTACACACTTAGACACACAAACATACATACTGAGATGTAACTGACTACAATTAGCAATACTTTTTACAAAAGAACATATACAGACAGATGAACTGATAAATAGATTTGAGTTACTGATATCCAATTGCCTTCTTTGTTCTTAGCTTATTTGACTAAAAGTATTTCAGTTTTCAAGAATACACTCTAAGGGCGAGCATTTTACATAAGTGGATTAAGGTTTAGATGGTCCCAGGCTAACAGGGCCAATGAAGGCTCTGAACTGATAGGGATTGTTTGTTTGCAGATGGCTGGAAATTAAATCCAAGTACAATTCTAACACTAGTCATTTAAAGCCAGGCTGTATTGCAGAAGAATTTCTTTTGTTTCAGGGAGTCTAATTTAAAAACCTCCCAATTTTTTGAGGATAATGATGAACCCAATAAGTAGAATAGATTTCCACCAAAATAATTTAGAAAACTAGTTCTATGTTGTAGTAGTCTACAGAACTTTTGACTATTTTCCTTCCTTGTGGCAAAATATATTTAGCTGCATAACCTTATTATATTGTATACTTCTCTCAGCCTCTCCATTAGAGAGTTTGTATTGAGGCCAGGCTTGTGTGCAGAAGAAGATAAGGCACTTCTTCAGGGTCTGGGGATCAAATTTCCCCCAGTTTTTCAGAATGCATACCAGAGGCATGTCTGACTGTAAACTTGAAGAAGCTGCCCCCATCTGGAAGAGAGAGAGAGAAAGACTGGTGTCCAGCACCTTACCAGCCTCTCTCTCCATGAGGGTGTCCCCTCACCTTGGAGCCTAGGTGACAGTGGTCAGTCAAACCCCTCTGCCAGGCCTACTGGACTTAACCACTCTTTACCAGCATGGCCTGCGCCTTGCCTTGATACCCTTCTTGCCTTCCCACTAAGCAAGAGTTGCTTCAGAGCCCTGGATCTAGTAGGAACCTCACCAGTATGCTCTTACTTTACGCCTTTTGGGAGTTTTAATCTGGATCCTAGTTTTCTCTACATGAGCTTTTAGTCATTCTTTGAGTGCCCCCTGCTGGTCCGATAAGTGCAGAGACTCTGTGACCTCTCACTGCCTGAGCCTTGGTCAGAGTCACAAGCCCGTTTTGCTTCCCTGGGGCTGCAGAAAAGGAAATGCCAGCCCCAGGATGACAGCCTCTAAGGAAGGGAGATCAATAGAATAGAGCCATGGCTATAATTTAAATGGGGCCATTTACATGTACAGTTACAGAGGGGGGTCTATACTCAAGCAGTAGTTTCTGCCACTGCCTGGAAATCATTTAGCCAATCACCCACTATAACAAATCTGATCTGTGAAACAAGAGGTTGCGTGGGTGAGTTATCTGCAACTCTCACATAGGCAGCAGCCTAGCCGGAGATTCACTGAGTGCCATCATATCAATTGACCAGAGCCGAGATCCAAGGAACACTGTCTACTACTCCGGTCTGCCCTTGGAGTCTGCAGATTAAGATAGGAAAGTGGGGATCATGGAGTGGCAGACACTGGGAAACCTTTCACCTGAGACTTGAAGAGTGGTAGCCGATACTAATCATCTTTTAAGTGGCTAACGGGTGCCCAGACACATTTTCATGAGATTTTAAAAAAGTGCAGTATTAAGTCAGGAATAAAAGCGAAGCATAGATCTCCTACCTTGCAGTGGTTAGCATTGGGTTCCATGAAATTGATGAAGTTAGGAGAGAGTTAGGAACACCCCCTGCCTCACTCAGAGGCCAGGGCAGACAGAAAAAGCAGGCTGGAAGTCAGAGACAGAGAAAGTGAGACACTCCTCATAGATACCCAGTTGGGCTGTCAGGGTCTGATTCCAGACATGTAGACCTTTGAGAAGCCACTGAAGTGTAGCCTCAGCCTAGACTCTCGCAGTTGCCCACGGCTTTCCTCAATTCCTCACATCCAAGTAGATGCCTCTGAAAGGGAATCTTGGCCTCCACTCAGGTGACATTCCTGGCTCCCAAGGGAGATGGGAGATCCATGAGGGAGACGCAGGGGAACCTATCGCTTGAGACTTTGAGATCGGCAGCCAGGCTAGTCCCATTTAAGTGGCTCAAAAGCATGCAATTTTGTGTGCCATCGACGGCTTCCTTCTATAAGGACAGTGAAAGAAAAGGCAGGCTTGGATGCCGATACTCACCTCCGATATTATCCAGGATGAGCCCCCAAAGATGATGCCAGAGTTCTTGTACACGAAGCTGAAGAATGAGCTTAGCAAACATCTAAGGTAGGAGAGCAAGGTACAGCTTTTTATTTAGAAATAAAGTGAAAGGACAGAGCTCCTGGCTCATGCCAGGAGGGGACAAGAGAGTCCAGTGTGGTGCATTGTCTAGGGGTTTTATAGGCAGATGAGGATTTTTCTAGAAGATGAAAAAAAACTTAGGGGTATGAACCTGCTAAGTGGTGTTTGAACACCCCAAATTAACTTAACACAAGGAATTTCTTGCTCCAATCTCTCTCTGGGATACTGGCATCTCTCTCTGGGATACTGGCATCTTGGTCTAGGAGCATATCAAAAGGTGACCTTCCCAGCCCCCAAGGTGGGCTGAGGTATTGTCTGTTTGCTAAAGAGTAAGTTAAGAATCCTGCTTCCCAAACTTCCTGGGTGTTAAAATGCAATCTTATCTTTAAGGTGGAATCTTTCCTGCCTTTTACTATGTTGTTTACAGCCGGGTCTGCATGCTAAATTAGTTACCCACTTTCTAAAATCACCCCATGATATCTGAAAGAGGAAAGACTGCACCTAGGCCTGGGCCTTTTAGCATGATAAAGTAAATCTTACAAGTGATTAGCATAATAACAACATGGGCTACTCTTCTTTATCTGGGGAAGACCAACTGATCTTACTGAAGAATGACTCTAGAGCTTAATGTTTAACACAGAGTTTTGGTAGGGGGTTTCCTTGCATGTAGTTACATTGCTGTGACTGCAAATATCCTGCCTTGCATTTTCCAGAGGCCTTCCCCCTACTCTGACTACACCCACAGTCCCTGTCTCATTTCCTGGAACAACAGAATTTTGGGGGAGGGGCAAGGATCCTGAGCATAGAAGGTCTTCCTCCAGATTTCCTGCAGATTATATTCCCTTGGATATGTGTTTTACTGGAGAGAAAAAAGAAGAAAGAAAAAAATGTCTCATCATTTTTTAAAAAATTTCCAAATAGGACCAGATGTACTGTTAAATCTTTGCTCCTGTTTCTTGACATAATGAAACAATAGACCAAGGGGAGATCAGTTAATATTCCCCATATACAGAAGAGTACCCCATGTTGTTATTATGCTAATCACTTGTAAGATTCACTTTAGCGTGCAAAAGGCCCACGCCTATGTGCTGTCTTTCCTCTTTCAGATATCATGGGGTGGTTTTGCAAACTGGGCAACTAATTTAGCATGCAGACCCAGCTGTAAACAACCTAGTAAAAGGCAGGAAAGATTCCACCTTAAAGATAAGATTGCATTTTAACACCCAGGAAGTTTAAGAAGCAAGATTCTTAACTTACTCTTTAGCAAACAGACAATACCTCAGCCCACCTTGGGGGCTGGGCAGGACGCCTTTTGATATGGTCCTAGACCAGAACAGACATCCCAGAGAGAAATCAAGGCAGGAAATTCCTTATGTTAAGTTACTTGTAAATATTCTAGGACAGCTTAATAAGTCCACACCCTAAGCTTTTTTCACATTCTTGAAAAATCCTCATCTGCCTATAAAACCCCCTAGACAACGCACCACCCTGGACTCTCTTGTCCCCTTCTGGCATGAGCTGGGAGCTCTGTCCTTTCACTTTATTTCTAAATAAAAGCCTGTACCTTGCTCTCCTACCTTGAGTGTTTGTGAAGCCCATTCTTTGGCTTCGTGAACAAGAACCCTGGCATCAATTATAAGGATTTACTCTCAGTACTGACAGTATTAACTATTTCCCCAGTAATTCTCCTGCCAGAAATAAAAGGAACACATACATACACACCATACCCATACCCACACAACATTATTTCTTTCTTTTCATTCTTTTAGCTATCATTTAACTCTCTACATCTATCATTTATCTACATATCTATATCATTTTATGTATTTTATTGAAGTATAATTGATTTACAATATATAGATATCTGAAAAGTTTGTAACAATTATGTTTTTAAGTTCTTGAGTGTTTAAAAATTTTTTAATTTTACAAACATTTTTACATCAGTTATTTCATAGTTTATGATCATTCAAAAGGGTATAGAAAGCATAAAGAGCTGGTATTTCTTTACTAAGCAGATTAACCTCATTTCATTTTTATACAGTTGCTATACTAGCAGTTCAGTGGAATGGTATAGAATTAACATATCTGGATTTCAGCAAGACATTTTACAGAGATTTTCCTGATGTCCTTGTGGACAAATAATGAAATGTGTGATGACTCAGGGCAGTTAGATGTGAAACATGTTGAACAAATACATCCGTGAACTGCTGACGAATGGACTTCTTTCTGGCAAGCAGAGGCTAGTTGTACCACACTGAGCATCTACCAGATCATAGTATTGGGGGTAGAAATAAGTGTGTGGTAAAACTGCAATATTTCAAGAATCTCTTGCTGGCCTTGGTTCATCTCCATATCAATAGGTGTTTACAAGGGGTGAAGAGAAGTAGTCCATCTCCATATCAGTAGGTACAAGGGGTGGGGCAAGACCCAGTGGGCATCTGGACATGAGAGGCATTTTTGGCTTTTTCCCAGCCAGGATTGGGAAAGACACTGGCGAACTGGAGTAGACAACTTCTTGTAAGCAATAAACGGGGTTTTCCCACTTTGTTTTTCCCTTTGACTGATTTCAGCTTCAAAGGTTTATTTGACCTGGGCTGGGAACATATTTTCCCCCCAGAGTTACAAGTGGTCAAAGAACACTGCCAGGAATTATCAGAGATAGTTGAAAGCATATTATATGAGGAACAGTTAAGGACTTGGAGCTGTTTTAGCTAGAGAAGATTTGTGGAAATATTGATAAGGAAAATATTCAACACAGCCGTCAAGGTCAGCAGACCACTTTTTCCTCACTCCTCACTCTTTGTTAGCAAGGTCAGCAGAGCACTCCCAGCACCCCTCCTTTCACTCCCTGAAGCTCCTTTTTCACACTGCTTGTTGCCTGTTTGCTGTGCACATAAGAATGTTACACATACAGAAGTAAAAAATATAAATGGTCCCCTTGCCTTTCTTTGGGGCTCAGACCTTTGGAGATTTACTCTCTTCTGAGCCCACTGGTGCAAAATAAAACCTCAAGCCTCCAAGACCTTAGAGTGCTGCTTGGTTTTTCCATCAGTGATCCAGTCCAGGTTTTTTGGTTTTTCCATAACATTTGGTTCCCTGACCAGGAATCCCAACTGCACTGGCCCACTGTGGCCACCAGTTTGGGGCAACAGTGGGCAGTGATGGAATGGGCGATCACAATGAAGAAGGCGTGCCCTGCCTGATCTTTCAGCAGTCTCCTGCTCGGTCACCCTGGGCCAGCCCTGTTTCGCTGTTCCTGTTGGAGTCAAGGAGGCTTGGCAGGTGAGGACCTGGTTCCAATGTCAGATTACAGTAAGGCCCCAGGGCCCCTGACCCAGCCAGCTCCCACCTGTTGGGATGGAAGGGGAGCCTGGTCACCTCCCAGAAACTTCTTAGAAGTCTCACAGGTAGGAAATCTCAAGGAGGGAATGCTTAAACTCTGGTCTGAGTGTGTGAATGAGTGTGCAGGGCTGAAGCCATTCAGTCTGCACTGAATCTGTGATTCCACAGCCTGCACTATGGAATCTGAGTTGGCCCTTCACCGTATTTGTGGTGGGCTGCCACAACATAAGGATGACTCAGCTTTGGCTGACCTGGCCTGGGACTTATACAGGTGCAACTTGGTCAAGGCTGACCAAATTCTCCACAAGGAGAGGGAACGGATGGGCATCTGACTAGTCTCCTCTCTGAAGGGGGCACCCCCTCCCTTGTCTGTTGTCATGGCACAATTACACGGACATGTCAGAGCACAGCAAACCCATAGTTCTTGACACCATGATCAAAATTTCAGGAAGAGATTTTCCAAGTCTGGTGGGTCATCACTAGAAATCCAGGTTATCCTAATCAGTTCCCATACATTGACTCCTGGTTAGAAGTTGCCCAGACCCTTCCCCCTTGGGTGCAATTTGCTTGCAACAGGCAGGGACAAGGTAGGGTCTCAGTCACCTCAACAAATCAGCCAACAAATGATCAACACCTCATTCATGGCCCAAGTCACCCCAGACATCAGACGAAAGCTCCAAAACCATGAAAGCTTTGCCAGGATGAATATCATTTAGCTGATTAAAATTGCTAACAAAGTATATCTAAACAAAGAAGTTCAGGCTGAAAAAAAAGAAAAAGGCCAGCCTCCTGGCATCTGCCCTAAAAGAAAGAGATGGCCAAAAGGCAGAGAAAAGCTGGCCACCAAGAAGGGGGAAGCCTAGGAACCCTCTAGCCAGGGACCAGTGTGCTTACTGCAAAGAGAAGGGGAATGGGAAGAACAAATGCCCCAACCAAGGCAAAGCTCCAAAGCTCAGTTGCTACCAGGAGGAGCCTCATGGGGAAAGGCTCATTGGCCTGGCAGGAACCGACTCAGACTGACAAGGACAGGGCTTTCTCATGCTCAGCCCCCATGGGCCTATGGTCAAAATAAAAGTGAGGGGCCAAAACATGACCTTTATGGTTGACACAGGGACAGAACACTCTGTGGTCACCCTCTCTGTAGCCCCCTTCAGTGAAAAGACTGCAACTATTCTCAGAGCCACCAGGACAAAAGCAGTCCAGCAACACTTTTTCCAAGCCCGCCAATGTGAACTTAGAGGCCACAAGGTCTGACATGAATTTCTCTACCTTCCTGAGTGCCCCATTCCCTTCCTCAGCTGAGATATACTCTCAAAGCACGGAGCCCAAATAACTTTTGAACCAACTGAACACACCAGCCTCAAACTAAACTCAGGCCAAGAAGAGCCAGGGTCCCTGGTACTAGCAATAACCACACCTAGGGAAGAGGAGTAAAGGTTGTTCTGTGCCCAGACCCTCTCAAGTAGCCCACCTGAATTCAGAGCTGCCTTCCCCTCAGTATGGGCTGAAGACAACCCACCTGGACCAGCTCATAACTGAGCCCCTGTCATTGTAGAATTAACTCTGGGGGCCCAGGCACAAAGGCAACAGCAGTACCCCCTCCCACAAGAGGTGAGAGCAGGCATCCAGGAGCACCTGACCAGACTCAGAGAGGCAGGCATTCTGATCATCGAGTGTCAGTCGCCCTGGAACACCCCACTTCTACCAGTCAAAAAAGCATGAGGAGTGTACTGGCCTGTTCAAGACCTGTGAGCCATTAACAAAGTGTTTCTTTACAGCTGGTGCTCCCAAATCTGTATACACTCCTCAGCCAGATCCTGGGGTCTGCGAAATGGTTCCCTTGCCTAGACTTAAAATATGCCTTCTTCTGTCTCAGGCTGTACCCCCAAAGCTAGCTTTTGTTTACCTTCTAATGGACTGAACCGGATATGGGGTGGCAGATGCAGTTAACATGGATTCGTCTTCCACAAGGTTTCAAGAACTCATCCACTGTCTTTGGAGGGGTATTGGCTGCAGACCTTGCCAACTTTCCAAGGGAAGTGATACACTGTACCCTCCTCTAGTATGTCAATAACCTCTTCCTTGCCACTGACACCCAAGAAAACTGTGCAGAAGGCACAAAGACTCTCCTGAAACTCCTGTCAGACTTGGATACCGAGTCTCATGAAAAAAAGCCCAAGTCTGCCAGCAACAAGTCTGGTAACTGGGCTTCCTCCTTATCCAGGGAAAGAGGGCATTAGGGCCAGAGAGAAAAAAGCTCATTACCTCCTTACCCCAGCCCCAGACAAAGAAAGGCATATGAGAATTGCTGGGGTCTGCAGGGTTTTGCCAAATCTGGATTCCTGGATTTTCAGCAATGGCAAGACCCCTTTACAGCCTCCTATGGGGGCCAGACCGAGAGCCCCCTGTCTGGACAGAAGAGGCAAAAGATGACTTCCTGGAAATAAAGGCTGCTTTAGGACAAGCACCAGCCCTAGGCCTGCCAGACATAAAAAAGCCCTTCAATCTCTTCATACATGAAAAAGAAAAAGTGACCCTTGGGGTTCTCGCACAGACTGTTGGGCCCTGGCAGTGGCTGGTCGCGTAACTGTCAAAAAGACTGAACCCAGTTGTATCAGGATGGCCACCCTGCCTCAGGGCACTGGCAGCAACAGTTCTACCCATTCAGGAAGCAGATAAACTTACCCTGGGACAAGAAATAAATGCCAAGGTTCCCCATGCTGTTGTGTCCCTTGTGAACAAACAGGGACACCACTTCCTCTGCAACTTCCACCTGGCACAATACCAAGGGCTCCTATATAAAAACCCAAGGGTCACTCTTTTTCTTTAATTTTTTATTAAGGTATTATTGAAATACACGTTTATGAATGTGTCACATGAAAAAACAATGAGGTTACTACATATAACCATATTATCAAGTCCACACCCATACCACAATGCAGTCACTGTGCATCAGTGTAGTAAGATGCCACAGATTCACACAGATTCACTGTTTGCCTTCTCTGTGCTACATTGTATTCCCTGGGACTGCCCATACCATGTGTATTAAACTTAATACCCCTAAATCCCCTTCTCCCTCCCTCCGCACCCACCTTCACATACCCCTCCCCTTTGGTAACCACTAGTTTCTTCTTGGAATCTGTGAGTCTGCTGCTATTTTGTTCCTTCAGTTTTGCTTCACTGTTGTACTCCTCAATTGAGGGAAATCATTTGGCACTTGTCTTTCTCTGCCTGGCTTATTTCAGTGAGCATCATATCCTCCAGCTCCATCCATGTTGTTGCAAATGGCAGGACTTGTTTCCCTCTTATGGCTGAATAGTATTCCACTGTGTATATGTACCACCTCTTCTTTATCCATTCATCTACTGATGGACACTTAGGTTGCTTCCACATCCTGGCTATTGTAAATAGTGCTGCAATAAACAGGGGTGCATATGTCTTTTTGAATCTGAGAAGTTGTGTTCTTCGGGTAAATTCCAAGGAGTGGAATTCCTGGGTCAAATGGTATTTCTATTTTTAGTTTTTTGAGGAACCTCCATATTGCTTCCACAATGGTTGAACTAGCTTACATCCCACCAGCAGTGTAGGAGGGTTCTCCTTTCTCCGCAACCTCACCAGCATTTGTTGTTCTTAGTCTTTTTGACGCTGGCCATCCTTACTGGTGTGAGGTGATATCTCATTGTGGTTTTAATTTGCATTTCCCTGATGATTAGTGATGTGGAGCATCTTTTCATGTGTCTGTTGGCCATCTGAATTTCTTCTTTGGAGAATTGTCCCTTCATATTCTCTGCCCACTTTTCAATTGGGTTATTTGCTTTTTGTGTGTTGAGGCATGTGAGTTCTTTGTGTATTTTGGATGTTAGCCCCTTGTTGGATATATCATTTACAAATATATTCTCCCATACTGTGGGATACCTTTTTGTTCTGTTGATGGTGTCCTTTGCCATACAGAAGTTTTTTAGTTTGATATAGTCCCATGAGTTCATTTTTGCTTTTGTTTCCCTTGCTTGAGGAGATGCATTCAGGAAGAACTTGCTCATTCTTATATTCAGGAGACTTTTGCCAATGTTGTCTTTTAAGAGTTTTATGGTTTCATGACTTACATTCAGTCTTTGATCCATTTGGAGTTTACTTTTGTGTATGGGGTTAAACAATAATCCAGTTTCATTCTCCGGCATATAGCTGTCCAGTTTTGCCAACACCAGCTGTTGAAGAGGTGTCATTTCCCCATTGTATGTCCATGGCTCCTTTATCATATATTAATTGACCATATATATTCGGGTTTATATGAGGGCTCTCTGGTCTGTTCCATTGGTGTATGTGTCTGTTCTTCTGCCAGTACCAAATTGTCTTGATTACTGTGGCTTTGAAGTAGAGCTTGAAGTTGGGGAGCATAATCCCCCCAGATTTATACTTCCTTCTCTGGATTGCTTTGGCTATTTGCAGTCTTTTGTGGTTCAATATGAATTTTAGAATGATTTGTGCCAGTTTGTTGAAGAATGCTGTTGGTGTTTTGATAGGGATTGCATTGAATCTGTAGATTGCCTTAGGTAGGATAGCCATTTTGACAATATTAATTATTCCTAGCCAAGAGCATGAGATGAGTTTCCATTTGTTAGTGTCATCTTTAATTTCTCTTAAGAGTGTCTTGTAGTTTTCAGGGTATACGTCTTTCACTTCCTTGGTTAGGTTTATTCCTAGGTATTTTATTCTTTTTGATGCAACTGTGAATGGAATTGTTTTCCTGATTTCTCTTTCACCAGTTCATTGTTAGTATATAGGAATGCCACAGATTTCTATGTATTAATTTTGTATCCTGTAATATTGCTGAATTCAGATATTAGATATAGTAGTTTTGGAGTGGATTCTTTAGGGTTCTATATGTGCAGTGTCATGTCATTTGCAAACAGGGGCAGTTTAACTTCTTCCTTGCCAATCTGGATGCCTTTTATTTCTTTGTTTTGTCTTACTTCTGTGGCTAGGACCTCCAGTACTATGTTGAATAGAAGTGGGGAGAATGGGCATCCTTGCCTTGCTCCTGATCTTAAAGGAAAAGCTTTCATCTTCTCGCTGTTAAGTATAATGTTGGCTGTGGGTTTGTCATATATGGTCTTTATTATGTTGAGGTACTTGCCCTCTATACCCCTTCTGTTGAGAGTTTTTATCAAAAATGGGTGCTGAAATTTGTCAAATGCTTTTTCAACATCTGTGGGATTATCATGTGGATTTGTCCTTCTTTTTGTTGATGTGGTGGATGATGTTGATGGATTTTTGAATGTTGTACCATCCTTGCATCCTTGGAATAAATCTGACTTGATCATGGTGGATGATCTTTTTGATGTATTTTTGAATTTGGTTTGCTAATATTTTGTTGTGTATTTTGCATGTATGTTCATCAGGGATATTTATCTGTAATTTTCTTTTATTGTGGTGTCTTTGGTTTTTGGTGTTAAGGGTGATACTGGCCTCATAGAATGAGTTTGGAAGTATTCCCTCCTATTCTACTTTTTGGAAAATTTTAAGGAGAATGGGTATTAGGTCTTCACTAAATGTTTGATAAAATTCAGCAGTAAAGCCATCAGGTACATGGGTTTTGTTCTTAGGTGGTTTTTTATTACCAATTTCGTTGGTGGTAATTGGTCTGTTCAGATTTTCTGTTTCTTTCTGGGTCAGCCTTGGAAGGTTGTATTTTTCTAGAAAGTTGTCCATTTCTTCTGAGTTATCCAGTTTGTTAGCATATAATTTTTCATAGTATTCTCTCATAATTCTTTGTATTTCTGTGGTGTCCGTCGTGATTTTTCCTTTCTCATTTCTGATTCTGTTTATGTGAGTAGACTCTCTTTTTTTCTTGATAAGTCTGGCTAGGGGTTTATCTATTTTGTTTATTTTCTCAAAGAACCAGCTCTTGCTTTCATTGATTCTTTCTATTGTTTTATTCTTCTCGATTTTATTTATTTATGCTCTAATCTTTATTATGTCCCTCCTTCTACTGACTTTGGGCTTCGTTCTTCTTTTTCTAGTTTTGTTAATTGTGAGTTTAGACTGCTCATATGGGATTGTTCTTCTTTCCTGAGGTAGGCCTGTATTGCAATATACTCTCCTCTTAGCACTGCCTACGCTGCATCCCACACCTTTTGTGGTGTTGAATTATTGTTGTCATTTGTCTCCATATATTGCTTGATATCTGTTTTAATTTGGTCATTGATCCATAGATTATTTAGGAGCATGTTGTGAAGCCTCCATGTGTTTGTGGGATTTTTCATTTTCTTTGCGTAATTTATTTCTAGTTTCATACCTTTGTGACGTCAGAAACTGGTTGGTACAATTTCAATCTTTCTGAATTTACCGAGGCTCTTTTTGTGGCCTAGTATATGATCTATTCTTGAAAATGTTCCATGCGCACTTGAGAAGAATGTGTATTCTGCTGCTTTTGGGTGTAGAGTTCTGTAGATGTCTGTTAGGTCCATCTGTTCTAATGTGTTGTTCAGTGCCTCTGTCTCCTTACTTATTTTCTGTCTGGTTGATCTGTCCTTCGGAGTGAGTATTGTGTTGAAGTCTCCTAGAATGAATGCCTTGCATTCTATTTCCCCTTTTAATTCTGTTAGTATTTGTTCCACATATGTAGGCGCTCCTGTGTTGGGTGCATAGATATTTATAATGGTTATATGTTCTTGTTGAGATTGATCCTTTATCTTTATGTAATGTGCTTCTTTGTCTCTTGTGACTTTCTTTGTTTGAAGTCTATTTTGTCTGATACAAGTACTACAACTCCTGCTTTTTTCTCACTATTAGTTGCATGTAATATCTTTTTCCATCTTTTCACTTTTAGTCTGTGTATGTCTTTGGGTTTGAAGTGAGTCTCTTGTAGGCAGCATATAGATGGGTCTTGTTTTTGTTATCCATTCAGTGACTCTGTGTTTTTTTATTGGTGCATTCAGACCATTTACATTTAGGGTGATTATCGATAGGTATGTACTTATTGCCAATGCAGGCTTTAGATTCATTGTTACCAAAGGTTCAAGGTTAACTTCCTTACTATCTAAGAGTCTAACTTAACTCACTTAATATGCTATTACAAACACAATCTAAAGGTTCTTTGTTTCTCCTCCTTTTTTTCCTCCTCCATTCTTTATATATTAGATATCATATTCTGTACTCTTTGTCTATCCCTTGATTGACTTTGTGGATAGTTGATTTCGTTTTGCCTTTGCTTAGTAACTGACTGTTCTACTTTCTTTACTGTGGTTTTATTAACTCTGATGACAGCTATTAAACCTTAGGAACACTTCCATCTGTAGTGGTCCCTCCAACGTTCACTGTAGAGATGGTTTGTGGGAGGTAAATTCTCTCAGCTTTTGCTTATCTGGAAATTATTTAATCTCTCCTTCAAATTGAAATTACAATATTGCCAGATAAAGTAATCTTGGTTCAAGGCCCTTCTGCTTCATTGCATTAAATACATCATGCCACTCCCTTCTGGCCTGTAGGGTTTCTATTGAGAAGTCTGATGATAGGCTGATGGGCTTTCCTTTGTATGTGATCTTATTTCTCTCTCTGGCTGCTTTTAATAGTCTGTCCTTATCCTTGATCTTTGCCATTTTAATTAGTATATGTCTTGGTGATGTTCTTCTTGGGTCCCTTGTGTTGGGAAATCTGTGCACCTTCATAGCCTGAGAAACTATCTCCTTCCCCAGATTGGGGGATTTTTCAGTAATTACTTCCTCAAAGACACTTTCTACCCTTTTTCTCTCTTCTTCTTCTTCTGGTACCCCTATAATATGAATATTGTTCTGTTTGGTTTGGTCACACAGTTCTCTCATTATTCTTTCATTTCCAGAGGTCCTTTTTTCTCTCTGTGCCTCAGCTTCTTTGTATTCCTCTTCCCTAGTTTCTATTTCATTTATCATCTCTTCAATCATATCTAATCTGCTTTTAATACCCTCCATTGTCCTCTTCAATGATTGGATCTCCATCTTAAATTCATTCCTGAGTTCTTGAATATTTTTCTGTACCTCCATGAGCATGTTTATGATTTTTATTTTGAAATCTCTTTCAGGAAGATTTATTAATTCAGTCTCACTCGGTCCTTTCTCTGGTGTTGAGATTTTGCTTTGAACCAGGTTCCTTTGACATTTCATATTTGTATGTGGCACCCTCTAGCCCCCAGAAGCTCTAGTCTCTGGAGGTGCTCAGCCCCTGGAGTGATGTTGGGGCTTGCAGGGGAGTGGTGCTGGTGCCTGCAGGGAGGAAAGAGATGTTTCCTGCTTCCTGGCTGCTATGCCTGTCGCCTCTACCAGAACCAGTGAGCTAAACACACAGGTTTAATCCTATATACTTTGCGCTTGTAGCTGCTATAGGAGGGACTTCCCTCTGGCTGGCCTGACGTCAGGGCAGGGTTTACTGTTCTGCGAGCCAGGTGCGGGCTCCCTGGGAGGAAGGCGCAGCAGGCTTCATATCATGGTGGGGGGCCTTGGAGCTGTGTAACGCCAGTCTGGGGGATGGAGCATCTGACGATCCTGAACGTTCCCAATCTGCTGGGCAGAGTGCACCCATACAATTTTCTCTACCTGTCCTTTCTCCTGAGCAGTAAACTGTGAAATCCTTGCCCCTTTAGCAGCTCTCTCACTTTTAGGAAGTCTCTCAGACTGCCCTCCCATAGCAGCTGGATATGGATCCCTGTTTTCCACAAGCATCTGGAATCTCAGTCTCTCCAGGTATTCTGCCTGTCTTAGCTTTCCAAACCCACTAATCACTAGAGCACCATGCAATGTAGGTTTGTGCTCCCAAGGCAGATGTCCAGGGCTAGGTGTTCAGCAGTCCCAGGCCTCCACTCTCTCCCCACTTTGTTTCTCTTCTGCCCACTGGTGAGCTGGGTGGGGGAAGGGCTTGGATCCCACTGTGTCACAACTTTGGTATGTTACCCTGTTCTGTGAGGTCTGCTCTTTTCTCCGGGTGTATGCAGTCTGGTGCAGCCTTTTTTCCTGGTGCTCTTTCAGGATTAGTTGTATTAATTATATTTTCATATTATATGTGATTTTAGGAGGAGTTCTCTGTCTCACCTCTCACTCTGCCATCTTTAATCCAATCTCTGTCTCTTTTTCTTAAAAGCATCCCATAGGTCATTGAGAGCTCCTCCAAGTAATGCTGAAGTGTGTCTCTCTCCTGCCAAATCTCTCTCTCTACTAGATAATCCTCTCTCTCCTCGATAACACTTTACACTATCTCAAGGAAGAGACATCCCACAATCCCAGCTGCTACATGGCCACTCAGGGCCCCTAACTAGTCTTCTATCTCATGGAGAGCTAATTTCACCACTTCCAGTGTCTCCACCTTTTTCCAACTCTGGAGAAGACCCCACCCCTCTATGAGGTGCTTTGTCCTTGACCAGTTCCCCACTAGGGGCTCCCCAATTGGAAGCCCCACATATGGAGGCTCCCAGGTGAAGTGCACCCTCTACCAGTGCAGACACTGGGGCCTCCCTGCCATCCACAGGGGTGGTTCTGGGCATCTACCCACCATCTCTAGGGGAAGCCTGCCCAATGGTTGCTCCCATGTAGACAGATTTCAGGTTCAGGGGTCCTACCGACTACCACCAGATGTAACTCCGGGAGGAAAATCATGGGGCAAAATACCTTTGAAACCGAAATCAGTCAAAGGGAGAAATAAAGTGGGAGAAACCCATTTATTTCTTACAAGAAGTGGTCCGTTTCTCTCCTGTATCTCTCGGGACCCAGCTGCAGAAGAGACCCCCACCCAATCTTTCCAGTCCAGATATGCCCTCACTCGCCCTTTTAATTACCTATTGATATGAAGATGGACTGCTTCTCTCCACCTCTTGGAAACACCTATTTATATGGAGATGCACTAAAGCCAGGCAAGAGATACTGGAAATATTTCAACTTTACCCACAAAGGGAAAAGACTGGGCAGGGCTCATATCTCCAGGGTTGGACATTGTTTTCAACTCCTAGTTTCTGAACACCTAGCTAGGGCAAAAACTGCCTAGTGTTGACTCCATATTGGTATAGGACAGAAAGCTGGTCTCAGTAGGGGCATTTGAATGAGGCTTTGGAGAAAACTTTCCACAGGACTGGCGTTTGACCATGTGATCTACAAAATGTGGCCATCTTTCCTCTTCTCTCCTGGCTACCAAAGCTTTTGCCTTTTTTAATGGTTCTGTTATGTGTTGAATTCATTCTCCTCACTCCTTGTCCACACCACAACAAAGAATTGAAAGGCAGAGACACAATAGTGAAGTAGGGGAAATTTATTTGAATACACTCCAAGGGAGGAGTGGGACAGAGACTATAAAGGCCTTGATCTGTTACGTGGGAGGTTTATATATTACATTCTGGTTAGGAGGCTGACAGAGGTGGGGGTTATTTGATTTACAGGTCTTTCTATATAGTCATCCCTCTCAGTTAGCATGTCCTTTCCCCATGCTGTGGTGTGATTTGAGCAGTTCTTAGTTCCATCCATTAGGATCTGTTGGGGAGGAAGTTATCTTCCTGCAAAGCCTTTGTTGTGTCCACATGGGACCCCCAACCTGGGCAGAGTTTGGATGGATTTTTCTTTGAGCCTTATCTGGGTATCTTTTTTGAGCCTTATCTTCTCCTTCTCCAGCTTCTCATGTCTATCTTTCTAGTATTCCTGACAGCTCTTATCCCTCAACCCAGCTCTATCACCAAGTCTCGGTGACTTCATAGAATGCCCCCTCCCAGGTGACTCTCTTCCAAGACTTAGTATAAAAGGCTGTATTAGTTTATTAAAGCTGCCATAACATAAAATAAATTGAGAAATTTATTTTCTCAAAGTTCTGGAAGCCTGAAGTCCTAAAGCAAGTTGTCAGCAGGGCTATGCTCCCTCTGAAGCTTCTAGGGAAAAGTTATTCCTTGCCTCTTCTAGCTTCTGGTGGCTCCTTGCATTCCTTGGTTTGTTGACACATTGCTCCAATCACTGCCCCTGTCTTCACATGGCCTTCTTCCCTGTGTGTCCCTGTACTTTCACATGGTCTTCTTTAAGGACCCCAATCATTGGATTTAGGGTTTCTCTTATCCCAGTATGGCCTCAACTTAACTAATTATATCTGCAAGACCTTATTTCCAAATGAGGTAACAGTCTCAGTTTCCAGGTACCTGGTGAAAAGTCATGGAGTCGAATTTTGGCAGGATACTCTACCATAGAGAGGCAGTGTTAAATTCAAAATAATATGTTTTACTTAGTGGAAGAGAGATGATAATTGCAAAGTGGAAAAAACTATTTCTCAGTACCTGTTAAAATATAGATTATAGGGCTCCACCTCTACAGATTCTGGAACAGTAGTTATTCACTGGATCCTGGGTATCTTCTTTTAAGGAAAAATGTCAGATGATTCTGATGCCACTTCTTGAGGCCTAGCATTTGAGAACCACTGAACATCATTGTTTTATAAGTATATTGTTTAAAATACAATATACAATTCACATAGTATACAATGTACAAATATTCAGTGACTTTTACATATGCATACACCCATGTGACCAACACTCAGAAAAACATTGGGGATATTTCTATCACCCTTACTCAGGAAGTTTACTTGCCTTCTTCCCAGTTAAAATCCCCTCTTCCAGAGGTAACTACTATTCAGACTTGTAGCACTTTTGATCTAGTTTGCCTGCTCTAAATCTTCAAAAAGTGGTATCATTTAATATTGTTTCTAGCTTCTTTCATTCAACATGTCTTTGAGATTCATCCATGTTCTTGTGTGTATCAGCAGCAACTATGGTATTTTTTTTTTTTTACTTCACATAAAATCATCGAATGTTGAAGCTTGAAAGTACTTTAAAAATCATGTATCAGAGATTAGAGTTGTAGCTCAAATATCTACAAGGAACTACAATTTGGTAGGAACTGCAGAAAATCAGAGTATAGATAAAGTAACCCGCCTATATTTACTTAGCTCTTGTTGGTTGTTGCTATAAGGGAATATGGATCTATGATGTATCTCTCAATTTTTCAAGAGAAGTTGGAAATCTCTATAGTTTTGTAGAATCTCCTGATTTTTAATCAACTTTGAAATAAATATAGACCAATTGAAACATATCTTCAGGCCAGAAATGGTCAGTTTGCAATCTCTGGCTAAACTAGCCTCTCTACTTTCAGATAAAGAAATAAGGTACAGAAAGGAAGGGACTTATCCCTGGACATATATAAAGTTGGGGGACAAAGCTGAAACAGCCTAGTATAATAGTTTAAATAGTTTAGAGCACAGAGTAGGAAGACAGATTGCTTGAAATGAAGTCCCATCTGTTCCATTCACCAGTTATGTGGCCCCTTGTAACATTATTTACCTTTTTCGAGCCTCAGTATTCAAATCCATGAAATGGAGGGGTAAATGCCTTCCTTGTAGGGTTGTTGTGGAAATCGAATGAGTTAATATAAGCAAAGAGCTAGTAGAGTGCCTAATGCATAGTAAGTGTTATAGAGTGTTTTTGTTGTTATCCTCATGAACAATATATGGGAATAGTAATATTATCTCTCATTTCTGGTAAGTTAGTTTCTTCTGGACAAATTCTAAAATATGATACCAGAACATTTATAAATTATCAAGCTTGAGGAAACAGGGCATTTAAATGGGTTACTAATTTCAAATCCACATTCACTAAAAATATGTTTAAGTGATTTTTAGCTAAGAATGAAAGGCATAGATGGTAATAGAAGAAAAATTTCAAATCGGTATCCCTAATATGTGAAAAATAGTATTTCCAATTTTGGGAAACTTTAACTTTCATGCCTTTGTTAACCAAAGAAGTATACTTTTGATCAAACATCAAGATGATTCATGCAAGCAGTTTGTCAGAAATGCAGCTCTTTTACCTGGTAACATAAAAGTTGTAGGGAATAAAAAAAAGTGTAGTCCTAATACCGGTTTCTATTGTGTAGTGCTTTGGAGTTTTTGAAACCTTCTTTTACAGATATTAGAATCCTGGATTGTTTGATTTTAGAAGGCATCTGAGAAATCATCCAACACCCCTCATTTTCTAGATGATGAAATACACCCAGAGAGATTGCCCCCTACTGATACGGCTAAGCTATGGCAGAAAAAGAATTTGGCTCCTCTAATCAGAGAAAACTAAAACAGGATTTGATTAGATCCCAACTGGGAACTACAATCAGTGTTGACAGTATTTACAACACTAGCACAGAGCAGAGAGAGTAGTAGGTGTGGACTAGGATGTAAGTCTCTCTGGAGGATGAAGCTTCTGAACTGGGCCTAAAAAGAAGAATCAGATTTCTAAACACAGAAAGCTGGTCAGAGGGCACAGACATGTAAACAAAGGCAGGGTAACTGTGCCATGCGAGTGGGACACTGTAGAGACAAACAAGGCTAATAGGGTGTAAGTAAGGGAAAAGGAAACACTGCTAAAGAGATAGGTTAGAACTTATCCTAGAAGGTTTTGAATTCGATGGGCCTAAGGTCAGTCAGGAGGTAAGATTCCTCTTTTTTTCCTAAAAGATGTATGCTCTCATGATAAGTGTTCTTACCATGCGCACAAAGTAAAAGGGACACAAGAAAACACTGGAAGGCATTGGATATGTATATTACCTTGATTGTGGTAATGGTATCATGGGTGTTTGCATATATCCAAACTCATCAAGTAGGACACAAAACGTTTATGCAGTTTTTCTATGTGAATTATACCTCAAAAGCTGCTTTTAAAAAAAGGAAAATAAAATGGAAATGCATGATCATATTTTTGAAATTACCCAAATGCTACAGAAAAATGTAAAATGAAAACTGAAAGTTCCCTCTGTCCTCACTATCCAAAGTCACTTATGACTAAAAGTTTCTTGTAAAACTTGCCAGAAATGTCTTCCATAGAATTCTTTTTAAATAACAATTCTTATTTTTCAAATGTGTTATCTATTGCAGTTATCCTGATGTAGAACAGTGACTAGATTGTACCATATCTGGATTACATAAATGCTGAAAGCAAAAAGTGCCCCATAAGTAACACCTGGCCTGCTTGAAAGCAGCTGAAAAAATAAAGTACCAAGCTTTCTTTAAAAATTAAAAGAACACAAAATACATAAAGAACTCATACAACTCAATACCAAAAAACAGTAATATGATTTTTAAAATGGGCAGAGAACCTGAATAGACATTTTTCCAAAGAAGACATACAGATGGCCAAAAGGCACATGAAAAGATGCTCCACATCACTAATCATTAGGGAAATGCAAATAAAAAAAAAAGAATGAGCAAGTGTTGTTGAGGATGTAGAGAAAAGGTAACCCTGTACGCTGTTGGTAGGAATGTAAATTGGTGCAGACACTATAGAAAGCAGTATGGAGGTTTCTCAAAAAACTAAAAATAGAAATACTTCACAGCCCAATAATGTCACTTCTGGAAATTTACCCAAAGAAAACAAAATCACTAATTCAAAAAAATATATTCACTCCTATATTTATTGTAGCATTACTTACAATAACCAATATATTGGAGCACCAAAGTGTCCATCAATAGATGAAAGGATAAAGAAGATGTGGTACATATATACATTGGTATATTACTCAGCCATAAGAAAAGAATGAAATGTTGACCTTCACAACAACATGGATAATCCCTAGGTATTATGCTAATGCAACATCATAGGTCCCTAGAAGGTATTATGCTAAGTGCAAAAAGTCAGACAGAGAGACAAATACCATACAATTTCACTTATATGTGGAATCAAAAAAACAAAGCAATTGAATAAAGCAGAAATAGGTTCATAAACACAGAATGGACTGCTGGCTACCATAGGGAAGGGTACTGAGGAAGTGAGTGAAATAGGTAGAGAGGATAAACAGGTACAAACTTCAAATTATAAAATAAATTAGTCACAGGGATGGAAGTACAGCATAGGGAACATAGTCAATAATATTGTGGTATCGTTTGATAGTGACAGATGGTAACATCCTGGTGAGCATTTAATAATGCATATAATTTTCAAATCACTGTTGTATATCTGAAACCAATATAAGATTTTATATCAACTATATTTCAATAAAAATATTAAAAAATAAATAAGGCACAAGAATATGCCTCAGACTCGTCAAAGACTGACATACAGAGCCCAGCGTTTCAGTAGAACAAAGGGGCACCTTGAAAAATTAAGAAAATCTAAATGCCTTTTCAGCCCTTGACAAATAATTCATCAGTGTAATATTTCCCATTTGCACATGCTGGTGGACCCTGCTCTACTGGCACGCAGGAAGGAAATACAAATGTCCCAGGAATCTGATGTGACTCCTCGCTAATGATATTTTCTGCTTCAGTCACTCAGCCAAGAAAATATCAGAGAATAAGAAGAGGCCTATTTTTCTGTCAGGGGTGTACACAAAGAACTCAGTTTTAGATGATCCAGCTGTGCTAGAAAAATCAAATACAGGAGTGACAAGAATAAAAGCATGGCAAAAATGGAATGGAAGAAAACAGGAAAATGGAATTTGGTTATGTAAATTTGCTCCAAGAGGAAATAACTGAGATTAAATAGCTAAACCAAGAGGTCCATGCTGGGATTAACATGAGACATTCCATCTTCTTTAATACCTGGCTTGGATAGGGGAATTTAAACATCCTGAGCATAGAGAAAATCACAGGCAGGATTACAGAGGGTTAAGAAAACACATATCAGAAAGTTCTTTGAAATGTTAAGAAGTAAAATCAGCTGATAGAGCATATTCAAGGCTTATCTGATATTCTTGGGAGGGGGAACTAATGGGTGCCAGTAGTTTAGTAAATTAAGAAAATATATAGGGCAGTTAGAAATTACCAGGATCACATATTTCTTGACCATGTATATATACATTTGCTTTTTACTTTCACGTCTCTGCTAAATCTCAACTTTATCTTTTAGTAGCTATGTGTCCTATTATTTGTATGTGAACTTATACTTCCTTTACTTGACCTAGGCTTCATCCAAACTTAACTGCTTCTTGTCCATTCATAGGCTGCAATTCCTAACTTATGTGCCTTTGTTCCTGCTGTCTTCTCCATTGGGAATGTCTTTTTCTTCACCCATTCTAATTTCATTCCCATAGTGGGATGATCAAATGGTACCCTCTTTTCAAAGCCCAGCTCAAAAGCCACCTCTTCTACTCAGTCTTCCCAGGTTCTACCTCTCACTTCTCTCTATCTACCTCACCACATCCACAAGCTCTTCTTCCCACCTTCAGGAGACTTTATCTGTATCTCTTACATGACATTTAACACTAGAAGATTCCTGCATTATTAACACTAAAGTACATATTTTTCTTGCTTTACCGGCCTGAAAAATCTTTGAAAAAAATATCCAAGTGGATTCATCATTTTGTTCCTTACCCAGCATACACACCCCAAACACATTCACACACTGTCTTGCCTGAGGAGGATTTCAGTTCTGGGCAAGTTCACTCTGGAATTGAAAAGACAAAATAACAACAAGAGAATGTTTGGGGGTGAAAGGGTTTTGTATCAAGCTTTATTCTCATGATGGCAGGTTGACCGCTAGAATGCCATCTGCCCCCACTCCAGCCCCTGCCTCTGCTTCAGGCTCTGCTCTTGCCTCCAGCCTCTGCTTTTCTCTTAGCACTGGGCAGAGCTCTTTTTATAGCAACACAGAGAATAATGGCTTAGTGCCAATGGGTATGCAAGCATGCACCTGCACATTTAGCTAAGGATTACATCATTGCACATACACAGTGGACAAGTAGATTAGGATCCTGGCCATGGCACTTCCATTTTCCCTACACACCACCCTTCCAGGATTCTTACCTCACAATCTATGTGCCCTCAAACTTCCACGATGGTCCTTGTGCAAGAAAGCTAGATCACTGTAGCCAGATTCCATAACAGCAATAGAGGCTATAACAACCTACAAATAACAACAAAATTATGATAATAATAGTCTCCCTCAAGCCTGAGGAGATCAATTGACACCAAGTAGTCACTACAGCCATACTCATACCAGCTCTACTCAGATGAGTCCATGACTTGCACTTTCCACAGAAGGCCAGTAGCAGAACTGGTAGGGTTCTCTGAGCATGCTCAGCAAGCAGCAGTTTTTACTAGGGTGTATGCCCAATCCACAGACATGAGAGGAGGTTAACCTTAAGGGTGATAAGACACATGTTTTAATGACATCAAAATAGGCAAATTCTGCACACAGTATACTCCTTTGGGGGTAGGTGCCCTATTCCCAATGGGATTTGGGCTTATTTCACTCAGTCTTACCCCCTTATCCATCTATAACAGTGGAGGTTCTGGAAAACCACTCAGGGTTGCCATAAATCAGTGAATATTCAGTTCAGCTCTTGTGTCCACCAGAGCCAGGACACTTTATACATTCACCAGGGACCAATGAATTGATATTTCAACATGTGGCTTCCAGTCCCCACCCAGTCCCCCAAGCTGGGTTCCTTGACTGTCCCCTCAGTCAAACTGTATCTCCCAATCATCTTCCTGTGAAATTCCAGGCACAGTCAACTTACTCTCCAGCAGGAAGTCCCACAGGCACATGGGCCATACTTGTGGCTTTGCCTCTGGCTTCCATTTCTTAGTCCTCACCTTAGCAAATGGCTAAAACTGCTGCTCCAGCTTCAGTTGTTGCCACAGCTCCAGTAAGATTTTGTTTGACTTCCCATCCAATTTCTCTTTGTCTGCTCCTGCTTTTATCAAGTCAACCCACATCTGGGTCATCATGACCTTCACAGGACTCTTTAAACTCTTCCTCTCAGTAGCAGACCACACTCCCTTTCATGCCAACATCACTTCAGCCTCCCCAAAATCTGCCACAGTACAGGTAACCTCATTTATGCGCCACCCTAAGTGAGGGGCAAGAATGGCCACTAAGGGCCCAAAGAAGGATGGGGGAGCCATTTGCAGCACCATACCCCTCATCCCTGAAGTAAACATTTCTTCATCCAAGCTATGATTCACGATATTATAAATGGCATTTTTCACGCCCAGCTCCCATGGTTTGTTGGAGCTCAGAATATGTCTGCCATTTAGTGGGGTAAAATGGTAAATCACCCTGATTGGGCCATATAGTGTGAAGTATGGTCATAAGCCAATCAATAAGGAAGTGGTTGCCCAGGGTCTGGTATGCATTTTGTAATCACTGCCACAAGGCAGGTTGAGTAGTCAGGGAGGACAGCTTTCCCATCTCTAACTCAGACACAATAATCCCATCCACCCCTACATCCCAAAGGCACAGGAGCCAGGCTGACATGAACTCTAAGTGTTTCTGCCTTAACTGGGAGCCCAAATACAACAGGTCTGCCTGAGTATAGAAGCAGAGCATGGAGCACTCCATGACCTGGAAGGGGGAGGCACCTGTTGTTGCTGCATTTTTATTTCTTAACTACAACCAGGCAGTATTTCAATAGAGGAAGGGTTTTGCTTCCAGCACCACTCCTACCTCCTCATTCTCCCCTGGAGTATCCTCCACCACTTCCAGAGCTGACAGCAAATCTCTCATCACCTCAAAGAGCACTTCCATCTCAGTCACTACTACATCCTTTACCTTCTCCACAGTGCTTTGCAGCGATGCCATCTCAGTCCATCAACAAATATTTTACCTTCTCCACAGCACCTTGCAGCATGCATTCTCATGCTGTCTCTTCTCATACTTCTCACAGGAGTATGTCCTTCTCTTTTATGGCCTTAATACTGTGAGAAATAGCCAACCCATAATTCCAGCCGCCATGCTGGCAACCTGTTTCTTTAAGGACTTCCTAATCTCATAGAGGGCCTCCATCAGTGCCTCAGGCATCACCTCCACCTCTCCCAGTCCTGGGAAGGGGCCCACTCCCCTAGGAGGCAAGCCACCTCAGTCCACATGCCCATTGGGGGATACTTGAGTATCTTCTCATCCATATGGGGTTCCTGCAGTATTTCCCCATCTGTAAGGGCACCCCACTAAAGTACCTTTCTCATGAGGGCAGCTTGTTCCATTTTTCGGTTTGCAATGAATCCTGCTGACTATTCCAAAATGTCTCACCTGAGGGGGATTTCAGCTCTGGGCAAGTTCACTCTGGATTTTGTGAGACTGAATAATGACAATAGAATGTTTGGGGGTAAAGGGGTTTTATACCAAGCTTTATTGTAATGGCACATCAAGTGCTAGAATCCTGTCCACCTCTGCTTCAGGCTCTGCTCCCACCTCCAGCCTCTGCTTTCCTCTTAGCACAGGGCAGAGCTCTTTTATAGCAACACAGGCAATAATGGCTTATTGTCAAAGGATATGCAGACATGCACCTGCACAGTAGGCTAAGTATTGCATCACTGTACGTACACAGTGGGAAAGTAGATTAGGATCAGGTGACGATCCTGGCCATGGAACTTCCATTTTCCCTACACACACATGCATATACATAGACACACACACACACACACACACACACACACACACACGCACAGCATAGTGCCTTTAAATGCTTGGATATTCAATAAATATTTGTGGAGCAGTTCTATTAATTATGTTGAGTTTATATACAAAAATTTGAAAGGAATTTTGGATGCATTGGATAAGCTGATATATGAAAATAACTGGCAGACATTTTACCATCAGTATGATTTTTACCATCAGCTACAACTCAGAAAAAGTCTATTGTTAGGTACAAACATTATTTATAATTCTCACAGCAGTCACTAATGACAAATTATTATCCCCTACTTTCTAGATGAGGAAAATAAGTCTCAGAGGATTTAAGTAACTTGGCCAAGATCATACAGATAATGAAAGAGCAGGGCTGGGAATTGAACCTAGGCCTGTCTTACTTCAAATCCTGAGCTCTTTCCATTTGCACATTTTTTTCCAAAGCACTTTTACAACTGTTATCTCATTTGTACCAAACAGCAAAAATATGAGGTTGGCAGGGTTGGGCATTCTCCCTCCTTAGCACCCCCTTTACTGCTGCATCTCCCATCAGTACACTCCAACGTTCCTTTCCAGTCCCGTGGAGGTTCTACAACCACCTTTTTATCAATCTTCAACCCTATAAAGACCATACCAAACGCATTGCCTGATTAAGACCTTTAGAGGTAAACCAAAGCATTAAAAGGTAGTTTCCTATCTTGTGATCATTAAAATGCTAAACCATAAAATTTAATTTTATCTTTAAATGGCCAAAATGTACATATGCTGAGTTTTTAAAAGTTCTTTCTAGATTTTCTGACCCTCTCCATGCTCTCCTCCCTCTCCTTCCTTCCCCTTCTCCTTCTCTCTTTTCTGCCTTGCTGATGCCATCAGATTTGGGTTAATTTGCTTTCTGATTGAACCAGCATTAGCAAACCCTATAAAGTAGGGACAAAGGAAGTAGAGGAGAGGGCCAGATCCCTATAAAAATGACATCCCCATGAATAGGTTATAGCAAAGGCCCTCTATTCTTCTATTAGGCTGTGGTGGTGGTTTCTTCAGCCCTTAGCTAGGGCAGCCTGGTCAGCATGTCAATGAAGTAAGAGCATGGAAATCATTAAGCAAATCTGCTAAAACTGGATTTAGTGGATTATGTAAATATGCTAAATTTAGATAAGCAAACTCAAATGGGCCAGCCTTATAAAGAAACAAAATATAGGGCCATCTTAATGATGTGATCTGAAAGATACCAAAATAGTATCTGTTCCAGATGAAAATGCAAACACCCCAAGACAGTTCCTTTCAGAATTCCATGAGGTCGTATCTCAGTAGGAATTCATTCTCCCCAAGTGAGAGTGGATCAAGGGAAAAGTTCCCCTTTGTGTGCATAGGACAAGAAATAAAAGACAATAAATGTCATAAAGAGAGATGAAAGGATGACAATTTTAACTCCTTCACAGTAATACTGGGATAGAACCTGTCCTATTACATTACCATACATCCATTATGCTCTGGATTCCAGTCAGATGAATAAGGAGCATTCTTGGAAAGCTTTCCAACTTCTGAAGGAATTGGGAACTCCAGCTGTACTGGTGCTGTATAGTGTTGATGATGATAAAAAGTTTCAATCTGTACTACACACATTATAGGTTAAACTTTAGAAAGTGCTACAAGCTCCAACACAATGATAGGAATCCATGTAGAAAAAATAGACACCAGGATGAAACTGTCCCCAGGGGGAAGTTGGCCATGGTTCCAGAGACCTGTGGGGTAACCTGTCCTGTTGCCTCTTCCAGGACAGGAAGAGGAGGGGGCAGATGATGGAGTTGAAGATGAGGCTCAGCCAGGAGTAATACTGGCAGAGACCTAAAATGTTTCAGATTGTACATTTCCCTACAAAATTAAAATATGACTTTAGTGCAATGTATAAAATAGAATGTCATCTTATTCAACACTTCTCTTCATTTTTTCCCTAAGCTAGCAATCAACATATGTAACTTATTAGCAAAACTGAGCATTACTGTGCAGTCTTTTTTTTCTTTTAAATGAATGTATTTGTCTTCTTTTTTGACCTAAAAATTTTTCTCAGTTACTTAAACAAAACCTCATTTAATTAACATGTTTTCATAACCATTGTAAAGGCTCCATAAATTCCAACATGTTGTGAGTATTAGAAGAAGGATTAAAGTGTAGGGGAAACATGATGAGAGTTCGGATTTACTTTCCTATTCTTACTTGACTAATTCAGGTTATTAAAACTACTTTAGGCATATTGGCAAAAGTCAGTGTAGCTCTTTTCTCCACTCAAAAGAAAATAATTCTCTATGTTTAGGTATTTTGGAACTTTTAGTTAAGGATGTTGAATTTGGTCTTTGCTCTTTACAGGGGGTTGGAGGAGTGTGGGGAGAGAAAGGTGTCTGTGTTTACCTACTGGATAAATATGCCTGTAAGCAAGGCACCATTCAGTGTTTTAGCCCAGGGACTTTAAAACACCTATCTTGGCTGCTCCACAATTCCCTTGTTAATCATCTGCTCTTCCTGCTCAGGTACCTCCAGTTCTGATTCCAGAGCATTATTTCATAAACTAAATCATCTGTAATCCAGACAAAAAGACAAAGAAAGGCTCCCAAGTGATGGAAAATAAATAATATAAAATCCATGCACAGCTTTCTTCTTTTGAGAGCCCTTGCTCAGCTCCTACATAAGTCTATAGTTTACTTATCCAGTTTCCCAATTCACAGATGATTAAAAGGAACAAATTAAAATGAGGTTACTGCTACTACAGCTTTTTCTTTTTCTTTTTCTTCTTCTTTATTGTTATTATTATTATTTACTATTGTTATTATAATTATAGTTAACCTTTATTGGGTATTACCAGTGGCCAGACAATGTGCTAAGCATTTTACATGCATTATTTTACTAAATCTTTGCAACAATCCTGTAAAGTTAACTACAATTAATAGTTCCATTTTACAGCTTCATAAACTGAGTTTTAGACTAAATTTTAGAAGGACTAAGCACTTTACCAATTTTGTCTATACTTAGTATAGACGGGCAATCTGCAATAGTGTGAAGGGTTATGTGACAATGTGAGAGCAAAAAAGTAGAAAAACTATAGAGGAAAAGAAATTATATGAAGTCAGAAAGCATAGCAATTTGGGGGTATTTAACTTGGAGACAAGCCACTTTATACCTCTCAATAGCGTCAGAAGGCAATATGGTGTTACAACACAGTAAATGAATGAGTTTGTTTAGCATGATGCCAAACCATTAAAAAATAAATTAAATCATGTTCAAAATCATCTACTTAAGAATGGAGAAAAATGTGTAATACATGATATAAATATTTCTCTGAATTTTTTTAATCAGTAAGGTATGTTTTGTATTATCAAAGGGCAGGCTTCAGCTATCTGAAATCTTCATATAAATAAAACAAATTATTCCCTTGTGGTATATTTCTAAAGAATAAAACATTAAAATGAAAGGAGAGAATATAACTTGATTTGCAGAAGATTTTATTTTCCTTTCCAAAGCATTTAAGTTCAGCTAGTCCAATCTGTCAGTTTACTGTGGTTTGGGCATATTCTATTACCAGTATTTATCTCATTATGCTGAACAATGTGTAACTCATCATTTTTAAAGGATATTTGGGACCATTACTGATATGATGTGTGATTTGAAGTGGCCTAAGAAAATCCTCAACCTTAATCCTTACTAGGACAAAAATATCTGCCCCTAAGCCTTACCTAAAATGGCCACATGGCCTATTCCCAGGATGTGACTGTGATTTGTCATGAGAGAAGAAGGTGAGATTTTTTTGAGCAAGGTCATTTCCTGAGAGGTCAGCACTTAGTAGGATGCCTGGATGCTTCCTAGAGTACCTGAAAGATTCAGGGAAAGATGGGAACCCTGGGCCAAGATATTCGGAAGGAGCTAGGGGGCCCTGTAAGATTGCTACAAGTACTTTTCAACAAGTTGGCCTCTGCTACAATCTTATCCTATTATACCTTGCCTAGGTCTGTCCACGGTAAGTTTCCAAGAAAATATTGAAGGGAGGTACCTTAGGGACTGAGTAGGTGGATTGGAGAAGGGGCTGAAGGACTGCAGTTTGCTCTCTGAGTAAGAATTAAATAAATGGCCCAATGTGAATAGAGTGAGGGAAGGTACATGAGACAGACATAAAAAATGAAGTCCCAAACGACTGTAGTCATTCAGAAATGCTTACAACTTTTCACAAGCACAATTTCTGGTCAAATATTTATTAAAGTAACCAAGGAATGAATACATGAGGCTGCCTCACATCAGTGCAGCATCCTACTTTCCTTGTGGCTCTAAACTGTAAGGTACTGTCAGAAAAAACTCTTCCACACTCAAAATAGCTGTTACAGAGGAAAGTTGGAATGTGTTCTAGGAGTGGGTGTGTTTCTTTGAGTTCAGTATGTGCAGAAAAGGCAAGCCTCCACAGCCATTCATGCACTTCCCTTCTCAGTGATGGGTATGCAGACAGCCAAGCTCCAGGACTAAGTCTCTGAATGGTAATGTACATTTATAAAGATTATTTTCTTAACTATTTTGAGGCATTTTATAAATAATATGCATGTGTCTGCTGAGTGCATATATATATTTAGTCAATTATGTGTTATTTTCTCCTGAGGCTGGTCTTGTGTGGTTACTTATGTGGTATGATTTCTGAGGTATCAGAAAGCTCCCCCCTACATCCTACCCAAGCCACCCAAAAATATTTCTTGGGTTGGTGCACCACAGAGCCTAAAATCCCCACATTGCTCAAATATTTGATTTAGTCATTGAAAGAAACTGTTAAAATCCAGGTGTTTGGGATATTCAGCAGGCATTAGAAATTAAAGACTACAAAACAAAAAAGAATATGGAGAAATTGCTTCCAATATAAATTTAAGCTTCAAAAGAATAATACAAAATGACATACACAGTCTGGGTCAGATGCTGTTCTTAAAATGTCACGGGGCCAGAGCCAGAATATATAACCCAGCTCATGAACATGAACTTATAATAAAAGAAGCCAAGCACTGTTAGACAGGTTATGTTCTGATTTATTTTGAAGGAGTGCTTCCAACAGTTTCTGATCCTCAGATCCCACTCCCTTCACAGTGAATCTGACACCTCTCCTTGCTGAACTTCAGAGGCTCACAGTGACCTCCTAATAATCATCCTTGGCAGGGCCCAAATGCCCACCTCCTGGAAAACTCACAGAGCCTGACATATTTTAGAAAAGAGCTTTTTCTAAAAGGAGCTTTTAGAAAGCCCTCACAAGTGCCTACCCAATCTTTCTTGGCAGCAAACTGCCAAACCAAGCCCATTTCCTCAAAAGATGGTGGAGGACTTAGCTTCCTACATTGCTCTGAAATTGGAAAATGAAATTCTGCAGGCCCATGTGCAGCGGCTCATAGAAGAAAATGCTGCCCTGCGGGCCCAGATCTCAGAGCTCCAGAAGCCCCAAACATCCAAGCAGGATGAACCTCTCCAGAAACCCTCAGAAGCCCAGGAACGCCAGAAATGCCCAGAGTCCCTGGGTTCCCCAGAAGCCTGGGAACTCCAGGATCCCTCAGAGGTTGAAGTGTCCCAGAAGCCCAGAGATCCCCAGGATCTCCCAACCTGGGAGCCCCCATCAGCCCAGGAGCCCTCAATGGTCCATAAGCTCTTGGCAGCCTGGGCGTTCCAAAAGCCCCCAAAGGTCAAAGAGCTCCATAAGTCCCCAAACACCCAGGATGCCCAGGAGCCCCCAGATATCCAGGATTCCCCAATGGCCCAGGAGCCCCAGAATTCAGAGCCCCAGGACCCTCCAAATGCTCAGGAGCCTCAGGAGGCACCAGAATGCCAGGAGACCTCAACACACCTGGAGCCCCTTGAGCTTCTAGCTCACCAGGAGTTGGCAGAGCCTCAGCTGACCCAGGGTCCCCTGGATCCTTCAGATACCCAGGAGTTCCTAGAAGTCCCAGCACCCCAAGAGTCCCTGGAGTACCTAGTAGCTGCTGAGACATCATCAGCTTCAGAGTTCCCACAGTACCCCAGGGGATTAGAAGATGAAGTTTTCCTGCTAGATCACCCTTTAGCCTTCAATGAGGATGCCCAGAAGCTTCCTGAGCTCCTGGTTCAGTTGAATAGTTACACGAGATTGAGAAGGCTCCCATATCCTACTGAAGCAGCCCTGGTGAGCTTTCTTGGAAACTGCTTCTCAAGCGAAGCAAGACTGTGGTTCCAGCCCTTAGTAGTTATCCAAAGACACCTATTGGAGCAATTTGAAAGTTTCATACAAGTGCTCCAGGATCCTTTTAACAATCCTGAAAACATGGAAGATGTCAACCACTGCATTCGTCAGCTCTGCCAAAGGGATGACCCTGTCCACCAGTGTGAGACCCACTTCATCCTCATTGCTCAAACGTTAAACTGCATCCAATTTCAGGAAGGGCTTGCCAGTTCTATCTGAGATGAACTATCTCACACAAGGCCAGCTACCTACCTATCTGATTTGATTACCCAGTGCATCAGCCGAGAATAGAAGCTAAGTGGTAAGCCTGATTCAAATCAACAAGGGGTAAATCCCTCTGAGGAAAGAACTGTAGCTGGGAGTCCACCATGTGAAAATCAGCTTGTGCAGGCTGCCAGCAACTACCTACATCTCACTGAAGCTGAACAGGCCCACCATCGTGAAGGTCACTGTACCTCTACTGTGGTCATCCTGGTCGTGTTGCCATAGATTGCCCTGTCAAGCCTCATCGAGCCCAGCAGGCAGGAAACATAGAGGCCCGGCGGTAAGGGGGAACCCAGGTGGGCCAATCTACAAATATGCATCCCCCTCACTTCCAATATCTATGTCCCTTACCCTATAGCTTACTATTGAAATCAGACTGGAAAGATGACAGTTCTTTGAGCAAGCGATGGTGGATTCAGGCTCCTACAGAAACAGCATTGACCATTCAGTGGTTCTTCTAGAGAAGCTACCCATCCACAATAATATCTTCCCTCTCACGCTTGAAACCATAGATGGCTGTCCACTGATTAATGGAGCCATAACCAAGGAAACAACACCTGTTGAAGTTAAAATTGGAAACCACATTGAAGAGCTCCAGTTTGACATTATTCATACACCACGGTACCCTCTGATTCTTGGAGTCCACTGGCTTGAAACACATGACCCAAACACTGAATGGAGTACCTGCACTGTGTCCTTTCCATCTCATTATGGTCACTACAATTGTTTCAGGCACAGGTGGAATAGAAGACGTTGTGATGAAATAATTGCTGGGTAGATCCTGTGTCCTAGTGACTGTTCCTGGCAACCTGTCTTCTGTTACCTCAGCATTTGCTGCTCCCAGAATCTTCTACTGAATCTCTGGCAATGAACTAAGGCTACCTGTACAACAACCCTGCCTCTCAGATCATGGATTGAATCTGACAACTTTGAGCTGCTTTTTCTCACCAACCCTGCATGCTCCCCTTTTTTAACCATGCATTAATGTAGGGCTGTTTTTATTACAATTTATACTAACAATATGCATAAGAATAGATATTAGACACTAACATTGAGAAAGTGTAGTTGTAAGACTGACTTGATTTTTTTCTTATCAAGACTCTCTTTATCATAATAACTGCAACATCTTTTCAATAAAGAAAATAAATTTGCAAGTGATGTTTTTTAAAAAATGAATAAACTTTGGCAATTTCTATGGGTGTTTGAATTACTTATTGGCTTAGCTGAGGGAAGAAGACAAGGGACAAATAAGCTGGGAGGGAAAGAGGAGATTGGAAAAGGTTCAAAGTTTGCATGATGTCCTGAATATTCCAGGGGTATACAGGTCCGTGTGTGATGGGGTAGGGGAACATGGAGAGAACAGGGGGAATGGTTGGGGCAGAGAGAGATTAGGTGAGGTGTAGAGGATAAGAGTGAGAGTAGAAGGAAGGTTGAGAAGAATATTTGGGAGACGATTGGGAGGACAGATTGGAAATGGATCAGGGAAGGGCTAGGGGTTGCTGAGTGCAGGGATGAAGGAAGGAGGAAATTCCTATAAAAATAAAGGGAATGATAACAAGGCATTGAGCAGATTTGAAAGCAAACTTCTTGGACTTCATAAATTAACCAGAGAAAATCACTGGAGAACGTAACAAGACCCTGCAGTGATCCTGGTAGAGTAATGTCTTATTCCCTGTACCAGGGAAATTTAGTGTAGCATTCATGACATTAATCTGTTTTTGAAGGTGCATAGGATTAGCTTTCAACATATGCAGATCATTAGTAGCCAACCGTACCTCTCCTACATATATAGGTTGCCCTGCCTGCTAGCCATGCTGCTTGCATATCACACAGAGAGAGCCAAGTTAAGGAAAGAAACTTAGGTTCTTATCAACCTGAGAGGGGCTAGTGTCCTGACTTAAATTACACACACACACACCCTCAAACTAAAGGAGCAAGGGTTGGAGACTTGGAGATGTGATCTCCAAGTGAGATACGAGGAGTGGTCAAAGCAGACTCTAAAGCCTTTCCTCTGTGTTTTCAGTTCTCCCTTGGGAGTTTCTTTCTGAGGCCATTTGAAGGAGATTCTGCCTCTGACTTAGTCAAATAATCAAATACATAATCAAAACCCTAAAAGGAGATAGGTGAGGAACTTACCATTCATTGAGTCCTTAACATGTTCCACCTACAATATCAGGCATGTTACACATTAATTATCTCATTATTCCCCAGAGCAATCCAGTGAAGTAGGTATGTTTGCTCCTATTTTATCAATGAGGAAGCAGTTCCAGCAAGGCTAGTTCACTTCCCCAAAGTCACAAAGTAGTGGAGGCCTTTTGGCCTCAAAAGCCTATGCCCTTTCCCCTAAAGCATGTCAACCCTCCTTAATGTAGATGTAAGGGCAAAACAAGATTGTGGCAGGAGAGAGGTAAGTGAGAAAACCATAAAAATCATGGGAAAGCTCAAAAGAAAAATTTCAGGGATCATCTGAGTAGTAGTTCTTTTTCCCCAGTTCCCTTGATCTTACCCCCAACCCCCCACCACCTCATTTATCCCCAAGCTTCCCTTTTCATCTCTTGCAGAGTTTTTTTTATTTAGCTACAGCAAAGCCCATTTTCAGATTCCCTAACATTTTATCATGAGAGTTGAAAGTCCACAAACAGTCATTTACCTGTAGGATCTATACATTACCTAGCAGTGTGCATATCACCCCTTAGATTGTCTGCCTAGTCACTTTGCTAACCACCCCTTTGCAGACTTTAATTCTACCTTTTCTAGTTCCCACCAGCCTCCATTTCCTTCCCTGAACAGTATAATATATTTTATCATTATACACTACCTTGTGGTATGTGGGGACTTTTCCCTAGGTATATGTCCTACATCCCTACCCTGCCCACACACAAATACATGTCTTGGGTGCAGATATAGAATCTTCTACATTCATATCCTTGATAGCATAGCCTAATATAGTGCCTGGTACATAAAAGTCCTCAACAGCAACTGATTCAGTGACATTGAATTATCACTACCCAAGGAAGTGTGCTTATTTGTATATTATAGGAACTGTTATTTTTCTCCAATATTGCTCATCTCTACCACCAAGACCAAACACTATTTGTCAATGTGGAACTCAAAAGAAAAAAGCTTTCAGCAGCTAGAAAGAAAAAATACCTTTTATTTGTCAAACTAGCCAGAGTTGAGAAGACCAACTGTATTAGTTTTCCCAGGACTGAGAGGATTCACAGGACACAGGACTTTTTGTGTTAAAACTGGGATGGTTCTGGGAAAACTGGGAGGGCTGGTCAAACTACGTGTGCCCTACATTTTTCTATCTGGCTGTAGAGACTTATTTAACTATAGTGTAATTCTTTACTTCATAAAAGGAATTAATCATAGCATAACCAAACTTAGGAGTTATAAATGACTCAAGAAGTCTATTCCTTTAATTTTTCAGATGAATAAGCTGAGAAGGCCAAGAGAAAGGAAAGTTACTTAATGTAGCTCAGTGTTATCCTGATCTCCTGACTCTAAATCAAGTGCTCTTTTCACTATAAGCCACAGGTCTAACCCACTAAGTTAAAAATTGAGTATGTGGCAAGCAATGACCTAGGTACTACAGACAGCATCTAAAGTATAACATAAGAGATTTATAATGTGATCAAGGAGAAAAAATTAGCAGGCATTAAGCAGCTAGCATAGATAATCAAATTTGTGGTGGTAACAAATATACCATACCGAAACATTCTAGGAGCTGATAAAACTAACAGTAATAACCACTATATAATGAGCACCTGGGTTTTGTCAGACATTGTGCGAGGTGATTCAGGTCTTTTCAACTGCCTGCAAGCAGATATTATTAACTCTTTTATGTAAATCAAAGAAGTGATCCTCAGTGAGTGAGGTCACTTGCCACAGGTTTCACGGCTAGATTTTGGTGGATGCTAAAAACAAACTGATCTGACTTCAAAGCTGGAATTCTATCCAATACACCACACTGCTTCTCAGGCTGAATGACCTTTACTCTTTATTAACCTCTTTAAGAATATTTATTCACATGACATGAATATTTATTCACTTATTGACATCAGTTCTGTTACCTTAGAAAAAGATTAATTTGTTAATGTATTCATTTATTTATTCATTCAACAAGCATTTACCAAATGCCTTCTACGTGTCAGGCACAGGTATAGGGGGAAGAGAAAGAGGCATACAAAGATGTCTAATGTTTGACTCATGGTTCTTTTTCGGACTACAATTTAATGGAGGAAAACACAGCACTGTGGTGTAGAGAGGGGAGAACGTTAATTCTGCTATGGACTGAGAAAGTGTTTTGAGCTGGGTGTTGAAGTAATCTCATTGGAAACAAGAGGGAGGACAGGGCTTTCTAGATTGAGTAAAGTGTACATGAAAGAACAAGTCAGAGGGAAAAATGACTGTGTCTTTAAGAAAGATAGTTCTGTTTCACTGGAGAGTAGGAGTGTGTGTGCACAAGTGTGTGCACAAGCAAGCCCTATCTTCCTTGCTAAGGTGATCAGACTTAATTGTGTGAACAATTTGGGCTAGAATCTTGTTTTTCTCTACTTTTCCTGTGTTAGATTTGGGTGTGCTTTTTCTCTCTTGCTGCAAAGTAATACACACTCATTGTGACAAATTCATATGTGTCAGAAGTTTATAACATAAAAGTAAAAGTTTTCTCTTCCTCTCTGTTCCTTATCTCACAAATTAGGAGATTTTTAAATAGGAAACAAACATGATTAGTTTATGTTTTAGAAATTTGATAGTGATGTGGAAAATGATTTGTCAATGTAGCCCCATTCTTTTTTTATCTTCTTATATTTTATAAAGATGAGTTCAAACCATCAAAGGAAAAGAATAAAAAATTAAGCCCAAATTTCCTCAAATGTTTATTTTGAGTTCTTTCTATGAGCAAGACATATATAAGACTGTCCCTACCATCAAAAAAATTTAACAATCTTACAAGATAAAGGCTCATGAATTATAAGCAATTACCTTTCCTTTTGTGCTTCTTAAATTTCAAATTAAAGATTCTAAATGGAAAGTTTTTTCTGAAAATATATATTCTGAAACATTTGTCACAGATGAAAAAAAGTTACCTCTTCAGCTAACTTATCTAAGTTTCAACTTTAACAGTAAAAATGATCTATAGAGATATATAGATATTTTGGTAACCTCCATTTCTAGTTTGTTTCCTTAACAAATATTTCATTTTTCACACTATTAAAGTACTCCTGGAGTAGTCATGATCATTCTACAGAAGGATTTATATGTGCTCTAGCTCTAAAGTACCTATATATTTCTAAAAGTGTGTTTTTAAGAGGTTTTGTGGAGATAGATCATTTAAAACATTTTAATGCAGCAAACTTTGACAACTAACATATTACTCGACATCAAATATGAAATGGCAAGAGCAATATAGAGGTCAGAGCATGGGTGGGTCAGGACAATAGGATGAAACTCCTGAGTTTGTCACTTACCAGCTGTTATGACCTATTTTCATTTACAAAATAATGCTTGCTTTACCTACCTAATGAAGATAGAAAAAGTATAAAATGAAAAACTCATGTTAAACCATTATGAAAGTTAAAAATCCCATATAAACAAAAACATTACAATAACTTTAGTTTGTAATAATGATCTTCATGATACTAAAATGGCTGTTTAAATTAATCTCAATTTCATAGACCTCTAACATTTGCTTTGCACCAGGTACTCTATGTTATCAATCAAAGAAAAACTCAATTAGGTTTGACATAATTATTGTGTTAAGTAGTTTTTTGGTATTATTATAATCAAGTTATTTGAAAATAGGAATAACAGTTTTGGGCATATATACCAGCACTCTTTTTATCAAAATACTATATTACTTAAAATGGCAATTCCTTCCTGGTGCATGTCAACTAAGTGATAACTTACTATAATTTATCTGAGCTTATTCCTATTTAATTTAAATGTAAAGAAAACAAGTCAGAACAGACTAATCTTCATATTCCCACCAAAAGAAAATTAAACTAAAATTAAAACTTATAAGACTGTTATCTTTTCCATTTCCAGTTTATATGATTTCTAGATAAAAACAATTGAAAGTTAAGAGGTCAACCTATTCACCCTATACCGGCCTCTGAGTAAGTCATAATATCTGTAGAAAATAACTGCCATCATTGTTTTATATAACTAACAGGGCTCTTGCTTCTGTTATTATTCTGCCTCACAATGATTCAGAATAGGATGAAAGTTGGTGAAGGGTTTTACTTTGGAGAATGTGGGATATATTCTAACCAGGTTGGTGGTGGAGGAGGAAAGGAATAAATGCCAACAGTAGTCAACTAACTATGTCTAACTTGGGTCAAATGGGAAGACCATTATATATTCTGATGCAGATGAAAACAGGATATAGCACATAAACACAGAACAGTCATATGTGCACAGGACATCTGGCAACCTAAAATTCACATGAGAAAAAGAAGGCATGAAATGTTACA